>JAVQKC010089176.1:0-12829 GCA_036025475.1 Philypnodon macrostomus
AAGAATGTGCTGTAGGATATGCCATGTGTGGATAGGAGTGCGGCCGAAAAAAACAGCAATGTCCCATAAGGAACCGAGGCTGCTGGGAAACCACAACAACGAAGAACAACCTCCATTTAGCTGAGCACCACAACATCTCAGGTAAGTCAGTACGTCTACGGATCAATAGACAAGTTAGTTGAGACTTTGTTAAGACCCTGTTTAAACCTTGCTCCTTTTCTGGTTATATAGGCTTACTGGTAGAGTTGGGCAAATGAAGCTTTTAATCCCTGTATGTGTGTAAGACAAATCTTTACAGTGACATCTAGTGGCCAGCTGCAACAATAGCAACATATAAACTTTAAAGCAGTTTCTTTATTCTGAGAATCAATGTCCACTCAAATTTTGAAAAACGTCATTTATATTGACAGGTTTGAGGTGAGATGACACTTATTTCAGCATCTGTATTTTTGGAGGTATGACTGAATCTTTGTGAGCACATATTTTTTGAATCCGTCCCATTACTTCAGGGGTTTCGCTGTCATGTATGAGGCCTCAAACGTCATTGGTCCCGTGATTACAGATCATACGAGCCTCGTGTGTTTCTGCTTCAATCAAGGGAAACAGGCTTCGAAGTAGTGTTGGGGCGATATGGCGATGAAAATTGAACCGTGATATGAAGTTATGAGAATCGGCTTAATCTGGGAAGATGGTTGAATCGTGAAACAGTCACATTTATTGATGCTCTGCTCTTCAGTAATTTTTACTGTAACAATGACAGTGTTTGTATTAATAAAATAATAATAAATAGTATTAGATATTATGATGAACACTGGATGGCTTGGATGTACACTGATCGCAGTAGTTTACAAAAAATACAAAGTCAACAAAAATGGTGATATCATGGTGATCTTAATAAAAATGTTACATCATATTTTTACCATATTGCCCACCCCCACTTCGAAGCCTCAGTGTCAGACATCTTGGGTTAATGTACATGTGGATAAGTGCTTGTTTAAACCTGGTGTTATCCGGGATAGTTGAGAACCCAGTGGACGAGTTCAGACCTGCTTCACAATACATTGATTCGTCTAAAAATAGTAGCTTCTGTCTTTACATTGGCACGACTAAAGTGTCAGTTTCTGGTGTGAATCTTGGAGCCTTGACAGGACAATGGAGCATGTGTGGATAAGACCCATTTAATAACACACACGCACACACACACGCACACACACACACGCACACACACACGCACACACACACACGCACGCACACGCACACACACACGCACACACACACGCACACACACACACACACACACACAAAGGCTCTGTTCTTTTAAAGCTTTAAGGGATTTCTTAACATGTGTGAATGTGTGTGCACGGGCCCAGTCAATAGCGCTCCACACATCCCGACTTCCTTTCCCATTGTAATTCCTTTAATTAAAGTGATTTTATTCACAGGCACACAGCTGGCACTGGCTACTTTTCCATTAGGCATCTGAGTGGACGGCTCGTTCACTGAGGAGGACCCGCACTGGGGCGACTTCCTATGGCGCTCACAATACTATTTTCTCTCTCCCAGCTGAGTTTGTTGTGTGTTTTGAATTTATTAATCATTGATTTTAATGTGCCGCCTCTTGACAGTGGCAGCTACCCACGCATTAATTAATTCCCGGCTTCTCCCCGCCTTACAAAATGGCATTTAAGAAACAATGAGAGGTCGGCGAGTCTTTCCTCTGACCTATAAATGAGAACGTATCAAAAAAGCAAAATGTCAAAATTTGCTTTTATTTGTTCTTCTCTTACACACGTTATTGCCTGCTTTTTCAATTAGGTTATTTTAGGTCTATTGAAAGAAGATGTAAATACACTTTTATTGTGATTGTGTCGTTTTGGGAAGGCTTGTGCTTGAAATGGAATAATGTCTCTTTTGTCCTGAGCATTTCCCTCCGCGGCACCTGCCAAAGAGCACTCTGAAAGCAGCCGTGTATCTAAAGTTAGTCTGCTTCCACATTCAGATAAGGGACTTATGGGGGAAAGAAATCCTACTGGTATCTAGTGAGTGGCTTACAGAGAAAAAACACAAAAATCATAAATAGACGATTTAATAGCAATAGCTTACAAGCTATTTGAATGTATAGGATAGCATTAGTTACCAAAAGTCTATAGTTTTGGAAGATAGACTTGTCTGTGCCGAGGTAGAGAACATTATCCACTGGTTCAACTGGTGGTTTCATTTATGTATTGTAGAAATCAGTGCTATGTAGTCTAAATGGTACAATGGTCACTGCTTTAGCGGTGTGCTTACAGAACCATTACAGACCAAGGATTGTCAATATATGACCATGAGACCAAAAATCCTACTTTTATGTTGGTCTTTTCTCAAACACAACTTCCTGGTCTGGTTTAGCAATTTTGTAATACGTTTATTTTTTATTTTGTATATTGATTATTCCTATAGACAAACCAAGACCTTTATTTCCTAACTGGAAATTCTTTGAGACCTAACTAAAACCTTTGGGTCCCAGCCATATATGGTTAGTAATGAGTTACATTTACTCAGTTACAATGACTTGAGTAACTTTTATAATATAATGCATAATACTCTTTACTTTTACTTGAGTAATATTTTGAAGTTTGCCAAGAGTATTTTGGTAGCCTTTGCCTAATGCTGTAAAAATGTATTGTTTGGAAATACTGGATTTGCACATTAATTATGTACAGTAAAAAGGACTTAAGCAATAATGATTTGAATAATAGTACTTGTATTCCTACTCTGGACTATAGCCACCACTGGTCCTGCACCACAAAGCTCTGACTTTTAAATGAGAATGTGTCCAAAACGTAAAATGCCTAAAATGGTCTTTTATACGCCCTTCCCTCGTGGATGTTATGGAGTGTTTTTGCTTATTTTAGATCTATTGAAAGCGTCTGTAAATACACTAGTGTCACCTTTAATATTTTGGGAAGGCTTGTGCTTGAAACGCAATAATGTCTCTTTTGTCAGGCGTCTTTTCCCTCCTGCGCCTGCTTTGCATACGGCATCTGCCAAGGAGCACTCTCAAAGCAACTGTGGGTCTTAAGTTGAGCGTTGAAGGTGCGTCGCCCTCGACAATAGGTACTCCGTGTTTATCCTTTGAGGTCTTAAACAACTATGTGTACCAAGATTTGCCTTGCGTGTGAATTGGAAATAGAAAAAAAGGCGCTAGATTAGATCACAAATGAAGCATATGGCGTGGGGAATTTCAATAGTGTTGGGATTTGAATGCGTATAAGGAGTATATTCTTTTTTTATTTACTGTGACTTGGTCGGTTGTGTTTGAAGAGATAAAAGCTCGCTCCCGTAATCCTTATTGACACGCCGGGATGCTTAAAGACAGCTATGGCTAAGACGCTCCGGTGCCCTGCCCCTTGGAAAGACCCTCCTCATCCCTATTCACATCCCCTATGTTGTTAAAAGCTAAAGATTTCCTGACAGATAGCTTTCAAACGGATTGATTAGCGCGTGTTGGGAGAACTTCTCCAACTAGGGTGTGTGTGTAAAGGTGCGCCATACCAAAGTGAGAAAGAAGAATGCTTATCACATCCTTCAAAAACAATTTCAAAAGAGAAGCAGTCATAACCTGATGCCATTCAAAGGGAGCCCCGCGGAGCCAAACTGTGCTGACAGCTGCAAAAGATAATACATTAGTCGCTTCTCGGCTCACCTATCATTCTCCAAAAGCTGTTGTGTCGCGGGAAAAAAGTAAATAGATACTAGTATGCAGACACACACTCACTTTGGGTTTGACAAAAAGTGCTTAGGTGCCACACACACACACACACACACACACACATACATACACAAACACACAAAAGGCAAAAGGTGGGTGTTTTTTTTCCAGTCAAGAATGTATTATGACTCCACTCCATGAGCTCCTGTGTGCTGCGTCTATAGACCCTTTAAAATGTTTGTCATATGGAATGTTCATTATTCCGGAATGGAGGCGACTGAAGCAAAAGTCAGTTAATGTACGGTTTGTGGTGAGGGGTAGAATAATTCTGAACATACAATGAAAAAACTATTGTGGTCTTCAACATTTCTGTAAGGACTTGTCCAGTAAAACCTGAAAATCAATTAATTGGCAATATATTTTTAATTATTCTAATTCTAATTTCTCCACTGATGATCCAATTGTATTATGGTCTTGCCTCCATTTGCTTCCATTCTGGAATTTAGAACTTTCTGTTTACACATTTTGAAAGGGTCTATAGGGTCTTTTTTGTTAAAAGAGGACAGTTTGTGGAACCAACGCCCTACTGAATTGTGTTTTTAATATATGACAAAACTCTTTAATACTCTAAAATAAAACTTGAATTGAAATGAATTATTGGGGAGCCCTTACAGCTTTGGGCTTGTGGGCAATTATGCATACCCTGTAGCAACACATCTGGATATTAGAACCAGCAAAACATATGGGATCAGTACTGTTTATAGTTTGTTTGGTCAGTTTCCTAACACTTATATAATAATAATAATAATAATAATAATAATAATCATATTGCCTTCTTCCTTAAATGACATAAATGGTTTCTCTCTCTTTTTGAATGTTCTGGCTCTCTAAGTAGATAATCGGTCAGTACAGCATGGCTTGATACAAACATGGTTTCTGTACAAAGTCGATGTGAGTTAGTATTTGAGTTTAAACAGGGCACTTCTGAAGTAAAAATATTTTTGTCTTCAAATAGACATTACTAAAAATACAAGACAAAACAAAAATCTATTTTAAAAAGTACATTGTTGATGCACTGACCAAAGTACCTCGTGTGTGTGTGTGGCATCTGTAAACTAATCTGCCACAGTGTTTTGAGCTTTATGCTGAATGGATATCATCAGGTCTGGTTCCTTCAAGTCGTAGTCTGGGAGGCCTATCAAAATAAGAAATGATTAAAAAAAAATTAATATACGTCTAAAATTCACGACCTGACCCTGTTCTGTGATTCTATGTTCTCCTCTGGTCTCTACAGCAACATTAAATCAGAGTTTGTAGGATACCATTTTGACCAATAGTAGTTGACTTTTTAAATGATGTTGTAGCTCATACAAACTTGCCGTAGAGGCCAGAACAGGGTCAGATATTCAATTTTAAGGATTTTCATTTTTAGATTTCTTCTCTCTTTTTTTTTTCTCAAAAACCTCCAGATTAGACCTTTTTGTGATTAAACTATTGCTGCTTTGAGGAGCTATAGTCAGTTTCACCTGTGAAGCCCTATATCTGCTCTCTCTCTCGCCTCCTCTTCCTCCCCGTGCTCGCCCTCTGAGTCAAACCGTCATCGATCCATCAGTGGCCATCGTTCACAGGCCCCGCCCCCTGCCTTGCATTGTTTTGATCTCATCTCTCAGCCCTGTTGCCATGGCGCTGGAGATGGCACTTCAACCCTTGTGCTTAATGATCTCTTGGATGATAGCCCACTTGTCATGCCTCGTTCTGTTGAAATGCAAGACAAAGCGAATGGCAGACAAGGGGAGGGCGAGATTATTGGAGCAATCTTCTATGAGCTTAAAGCAACATTATATCATTTTTGTATATCTGTTGAAATATTTTGTACGGGCTTACCAAACCATTTCCAACAATTTTTGTGGGGATTTCAAGAAAAACCTCCAACCACGTTTGAATCCTTCTGGGATATGAACAAAGCCTGGACACCCTCACAGCCGAACACCTATCTTCTCCAATCAGATATGTTGTTGAATGGTGGTGGCAACAAGGCTTCTCTAGGTGCATTTGTTGAGGACCATCACCAATGTATGACTTCATTTGTAGGGTCTGTCTGTTTTCAGGACTATAGCTCAACATAATAATAATAATTACTCAAACGTGCCCAAATGAAACATTGTTAAACAGTATTTAGTTTTTCTTATTAAATGATTTTAGGAAATATAAACCATACCAGCAAGTTTGGGCCAATCAAATGTCTGCATACAACACTAGTCTTCTTCAACACTAGACGCTCTCATTGGCTGTTGATTAACACATTTTTAGTGGCAAAAGCAATCTTTATGACACTGAGTGGTTAGTATTCCTGCCTGTCTGCACGTTCTCCCCGTGTTAGCACAGTTTTTTCCCTTGGCTTTCTCACCCCAAAACAAGCACGTAAAGTGGGTAATCTAATTGACCCCATTAATGAATATGTGTGTGTGTGTGTCTTTCTGTTTCAGGATACACTTCAGTCACCCAACCTCCAATGGGGAATATGCCAAGAGCTAGTCATTTTCTGTCTAAATATGAAAGAGAAGGAGCATAATTCAGTTTTGGAACAGTTATGCAACTTAAAACATTGCATTATTAGTAATTTACTCAATGAAATCCCTTAAATTGCCTTAACCCTCCTTAGCCTGTCCCTAGACTTTGTGCACAGAGCTGGACATTTATGACAGCCAACGAAACCAATTTGCATCCATTTTCATTTTGTTTTTGCCACATTACTTTTAAAAGCCAGCCTCACTTCTTTCTGCAGTTAAGCGCCCGGGTTGAGGGATTAACACTCATATATAAATAGCCGCCATTGATTTGACTAAGAGAATACTTTTGTGTCATTACGCAGGCAGAAAATCCTAATTTGGAAATGGGAACACAAGAAAAACTCTGAGCGGAGCCTTTTCAATTCATATCCCTAATCCGCCATATTGCATGAAATCAGGGGTGTCATGTTACAATGGTTGATTTTAGTCATCGCTGTGATAGAGACAAAGGTAGCGCCCGGAGCCATCATGGCGGCTCTACTCAGTATGGGAATGTGTCATTTTATTATGTTTTATCTGGCAACCTCCCTCTGCGCTTGGCTCTGGGTAGAGACATGGGAATTTAGCATTTAAAACAGAAGCCAATATTTTACAGTAGTGTGTAAATGTTTTAGGCAAGCATTAAACATGCAGTGAAGCAGTCGTTTTATTTAGACGATTCACTTTTGTGTATCTCCACATACAAAGAAATGATTCATTTTTGGTGTGGCTCTGGGTCACCATCTGGATCCAGGACTTTTAAGCATCTTACCATTGTGACGTAAGCTTATTGCCTTGGCTTCTGGTCCACCTATGCATCACTAAGGCTGTGTACAAGCATCCTCCCTTATCCTATAGTGCACAATTTAGTGTTTTTTAAACAGCAATGGAGTCTCTCAGTAGATCTGCTCAAGCTAACAGCGGCAATCAAATGCATTGAGAATTACGCTGAGTTGGAACTATTTGAAGCTGCATCGTCCGTTGACGGAACTCTCTCTCTCTCTGGTTACACCATTTTGTAGTGGTGTCTGAATGTCTAGTAAATAAAAAAGTAGCGCACTCAAAATTCCATGTACAGTAGTCAACAGTCATGGTCACTGATGACTGAGCATTGCTTTGTGGGTTTGAAGGAAAATATAATCAATCAATAATGTGATAAACCATGTTCATAATAATCTGTAGGATTATGTGTTATCTAAATACCTATAGACCATTCTAGTTAATTTACAAAAGGCTTCAGAAGCACATGTTCAGACTGGTTTAGCTGTATTTTTTCCCACACATGCCAGTGTTTTTTTACCCACTCGAAAAATACTGGGTAAGTGTCCGAAACAATTGAGTGCACTAAATAGTCCACTATGTAGTCTAGCACCATATAGTGATTGCTGGGTTTAGGAACTAGGAATCATTATCAGGGATTACCATGAAGAAAAGATTATGTATATATGCATGTATGTATGTATGCATGTATGTAAAAGTACATTCAAATGTATAGGCATCGTTTTGTTTAATACACTCTCCTCTTTCAGTTGCTGTCGTGCCTAATCACATATGACTGGAGGCAGATGATGTGTGCAACAATAGCTCCCCTTCTCCCTGTTATTTAAATACAGATCCAGGCGCCTCACTCAGTCAAAGACATTAGTGACTGCTTATTGATTGAAATTCCTGGAAAAAGAAGAGATGCCGGCTCGCCATAGCTGGAGATAGAGCCGTTCGATCACATTTGACCTATTATAGTATGGAGATAAAAATGACTTGAATGGGTAAGCTGGTGGTCTTTGTTTGTGGAATATGCATTTTTCAATTGGGGTTTCAAATGACGAATGAGAGAATGAGGTGAATTGTGCTGACGGTCCAAATCCTGTGCCTAAAGGTGAACTGGTTATGGCTGACACATGTCCACAGATTTACATAAAAAAGTGGAGGTCCATCTGAGATTTTAAAATACAATCAACTCCAACCAGTTTTTACTTCTTCTGTGATATGAACAGAGCTATCACACCCTCATGTATGTGGCAAATAGTGTAGAAATGGAACAGAAATGCTCTAAATGAGATCTCATTGTTCCCCCTCATCAGTGTCCAGTCGACTGACGCCTGATGGTCACACACTATTAACTGACCTTGGTGTCTTATTTCATACTCACTGCACGGGCCAATATGATCCTAGATGTCTTCACAATACATTATCATTTCAATTTCTTTGTATAAAATGGTGTGGTGGTATAAATAATGTCATGACCAAAGACACAGACTTTAGTCCTGGTGTAGAATTGGTTCGGGACTGGATTAGTCATGGTTTATGGGATCTTAGTCTTGGTTTAGATGTGTGGGTTTGTCCTAGGTGGTACTTGGGACACCAAATATTTTCTGAGATACCACTTGGCGAAGGGTCTGGTTCTTTGCTCCTAGCGAATCATTTCTTGTTGTTTTTGCGGACGGACCAATCAGGAGACGTTTACAAGCTGTTTTGTGTCATATACAAACTTTGCTAACGCAACTTCATTGTTAACATCAAACTGTGTGCATGCATGTGTGGCTTTTTAGTGTCATGTCTGGTGTGTCTGATCGGTTTACTATACATCGGTAAATTCCGCCCTTGAAATTTTATGCGATCAACGAGAGACCAGACTAGTTAGTTAGTTGCGGCTAGCCAGGCTACCTGATTTAGTTTCAAACTAGTTAAATCCTGGCTTAGACATTGGTTTTACTTTCAAAATCACTGACAGTGACACAGACCTGTTGTAGACCTGTTCTAGTACTGGTTTAGTACTGCTTTAGTACTGGTTTAGAACTTGTTTAATCTTAGCTTTGGCAATGGCTTTTCTGTTACTTTCAAAATCACTGATAGTGACGCAGACCTGTTGTAGACCTGTTGTAGTTCTGGTGTAGACCTGTTGTAGTTCTGGTGTAGTACTGGTTTAGTACTGCTTTAGTACTGGTTTAGAACTTGTTTAATCCTAGCTTTTGCATTGGCTTTTCTGTTACTTTCAAAATCACTGACAGTGACGCAGACCTGTTGTAGACCTGTTCTAGTACTGGTTTAGTACTGCTTTAGTACTGGTTTAGAACTTGTTTAATCCTAGCTTTTGCATTGGCTTTTCTGTTACTTTCAAAATTACTGATAGTGACTTAGACCTGTTGTAGACCTGTTGTAGTTCTGGTGTAGTACTGGTTTAGTACTGGTTTAGTACTGGTTTAGAACTTGTTTAAGCCTAGCTTTTGCATTGGCTTTTCTGTTACTTTCAAAATTACTGATAGTGACTTGGACCTGTTGTAGACCTGTTGTAGTTCTGGTGTAGTACTGGTTTAGTACTGGTTTAGAACTTGTTTAATCCTAGCTTTGGCATTGTTTTTTCTGTTACTTTCAAAATTACTGATAGTGACTTAGACCTGTTGTAGACCTGTTGTAGACCTGTTGTGGACCTGTTGTAGACCTGGTTTAGTACTGGTTTAAACTTGTTTAATCCTAGCTTTGGCATTGCTCGGTGGTCTTTCTATTACTCAACCAGTGGAAGCTTTACCAACATTTAGGAACACCATTGCATTTATATATTGTACATTGTATTTCATATTGAACAACAGCTGCATGTTGTTAGTAAATATTTATAGAGTGGAACCTATTTTCACCCTTATAGACACCAGGAGTGCACTGATGTTGTGAAATGTAGGTTAGAGATGTTTCGTGGAACTTGCATCACTGTTTAGAGCCGATTGTCGTCTGTTGCCTCCGCGGCGCTGGCGCATTGCATTGTGGGGATTCTCTTCTCCTTCGAGTGGCAACTGTCAGGGAATATTTTGGTGTGTGTGAAAAAAAAGATGCCTTGAATACACATGCTATAAATAATTAACTCTGTCTTTATTCCCCTTTGAATGTTATTATGCATGATTAATATTTCATACGGGGTACACCAGGCCTTACATGACAACAGTGCTAAGACAAAGGATAGTAATGGTAAAAGTTTGACAAGTCTGTCTGGGCCTGCCCTAAAATCATTGGCCTTCATTTTATATTTAGCACGCTCAAGATGAAGCCCTAGATGAATCCCTATTTTGGTTCACTTTTGTATTCATGGATTCTGTTTACCCCACCACCATAAGTGCAACATATACAGAGCATTTGAGTTGAAGATGCGCTGTGGTAGGGATGGGTAAAGACACTGTTAGCAAATCTATTTGATTATTTCTTGTATAATATGAGCAGGTAAATAAGGATGTAGATTTTTAAGATAACTTTATTGAAATCTGATTATTTTATTGTAAGTAGGGATGCACCGATATGACATGTCTTGGCCGATACCGCTATTTTGTTTTACTAGGCCATGTTTCTTCAGAAATCTACAAATGAGTAGCTGCTTTAAATGTATTTATGAATTATTATTTTGTCAGTGTAGAGTTCTTTCTCTGACCTTTAAACCTACATATTAGAAATGAGCCACGAGAACAGATAACATCGTCCATCTGTATAAGCCGTTCATCCTAATGGTGAGATATACTTTATTGTCACAGTTGTGAAACAGTTTGATCCACCATAGCGATACTGCAACGATTACTTCAGATTCAGTATTGAAAAAAAAGATTCAGTTCACAGCACATTTTAAATCTGGAAGTATTAACACTTGAAAGAAGACTTACCCAAGAATCACATGCCTTTCAGAACATGGAGGTTAAACCTACATAGTAACACGCAAACTTTATATATTGTATGTCACTTGTATGATTAATTCCAACTATTGAAAACCACCTTAAAAAGTTCACAAGAAACAAACAAAACAAAAGAATTGTCCAGACCCAGACCTACATTTGAATATTTCACTGCATTTTAACTGAATTGAATTTAGCATCTTGATATTGGATTGTTTGCTATAACAACACACAGTAAACCTTTTACCATTAAACACACTAAAAAGAAGAGGTCATACAATCTTCAAAGTGAACTTTATTTAATTCCGCCTCATTTAAAACACAAATGGAGGGTTTCTGTCAGACCCTTAGAGCTTACAATTGAGAAACCACTAACAATAATACCGTATTTTCTGCACTATAGGGTGCACTGGATTATAAGGCGCAGTCAATGAATGGTCTATTTTCAATTTTTTTTTTCATATATAAGGCACATTAAGCGAAACAAAACAGTCAGATAAGTCAGTCATTCAGACTTTATTAAACGCGTTCACAATAACTCTCAACATTGTTCGAACGTTAATGGGCGTATTCACAATAACTTTCAACCTCGTTCATTTGTAACACGTAAAAAAACACTGTCTGATACGTTAAATCAAATGTACCGAAAAATACGGTAATATGGCAATCTGAACAAATGCATACAATGACATGCAAAGGCACTTAACAGTTCAAAATGACAATACAGATGTAATGGATAGTAGTAAATAGCTTCTAATTTTTTTTCACATACATTTAAAAAAAAATTAAAAATACAGTGATACTATCTGTTGTCTGTAGCAGGCTTTATATTTGAAGACGCTAATAGTCATTAACCCACCAGGACTCTTATCAGTCCTTAACACTTCACCCTGGAGCCACTTGTAGCTCCCTGGAGAATAGCAGCAGATCGATGACGGACCTTTACCTGTGAAGGATAACAGCAGCCTGGATCTCACATAACTATTGGCCTAAGTGTCTTTTGTGCTGTATCTATGAACACTTCCATGTAATGAGCATGTCAGTTGAGTGAGTGAGTCAACTTTCCTTTTCAAGATCCACAGTAAAGGACACTTTACGCTTCATAGAAATCCATAATTGTGAATAATTGCTGGCTGCTGTTCATAGCCAGACACAATGCATTTTACACAAGGAAATTCAAAGACATGAGTTCATCTGAGCCTATGTCAGAAGCTATGGGCCTTAGGCGGTGTACCCTGGACAATTGCTTTTTAGTCGCAAGGCTGACTCAGAGACGTACAACCATTCACTCACATTCATTCAGTGTGCATGAGCCAAAGCATCCAATCAGTGGATTTATTTAGTCAAACCTACTGGAGTTCAATCCAAACACCAGGCTTAAGATAAAACTGTAATTAAAGTGGCTACAGTGATTTTCACATACAGTTATATCTAGTTTATGAAGAGAAAAAATGTGTTGAGAGGCAGTTCTGTGGGCGAAAATGCCTTGTTGGTGTCAGAGGTCAGGGAATTAGACAATAGACAATCTCTGAAAGCAGAAAAACATGAAGCAGGAGAAGACCTCAGTGGCTGCCACTTTATCAGATCCAAAGTCTACCTAATAAAGTGGCCACTGTATTGCCTACAGTTTAAATCCCCCGCATCTCTTCACCTCTCTCAATCAGTGCCCTTTATCTTTTCTTGCGCTACTCTCTGGTCTCATGATATACCACAGAGAGACACAATTATCCACTTCATTTGAGTTGTGCTGCTAATGGTCCGGCCCGGCCTCTCTCGGGGGGTGGGGGGTTACCGTAGGGTGGGCGAGGGCGTCATGGCGATAGGTAGCGGTAATTGTAAGTGGTGTAATGAGTGTGGAATGGCCCACGGGTAGCTCAGTCAGGACCATTTACAGGTGACCCACACACACACACCATCCCCACCCGCAACAGGGATGGGTG
>JAVQKC010089181.1:0-18208 GCA_036025475.1 Philypnodon macrostomus
ATTCTCCACAGTGTACCCAACATAAAATATTATTATGACCCCACCCTACAACAAAGAGGAAGTCGGCCATTTTGAATTGAATTTGGGAGGTCAGGTATATTTGACAGCCTCTAACTTGCCCATACTTTGCCTGATTAGGCTCAAACCTGAAATACCTAATTACCCCTCGGCCCTGAACACATCTGACCAATATGATGGCAGTTATCTCTATAGCGCCCCCTATAGACTGAAAGAAGAATGTAGTTCTGGGGGGGACCATTACATAGATACCAATGTAAAGCCGTAGAAGCTGAAGCGTTTTGTTGTTTTACCAGGTGCTCAAATGGAATGTGGTAATTTGCTGCAGACTGCATTTGATGGTGATGGCATCAAATCGTTCAATGAAAAAACTAATGACCCCAATGCCCCGCGGTGATGCTTTAATGGTTTATAGGAGGAGTAGTCTTGCCAAGCACATAAGGCCACACGCAAACACACATTTCGGCCAGCCCTCCTGACCCCTAATGATGGCAATAACCAGGCAAGTGCTGCAGTTGTCTCGCCCATTTTGTCTGGACTTTCACATAAGCACAACCTCTGAGTCATGCTGGCACAGAGTTAAGAACAGCCAAAAAACACGATCTTAGCCTTATGTTGTGTTCCAGGGTCATTCAGGCAAGAACAGAGTGAGTAAGACATCAAAATGCCATTTACTGGTTGAGATACCTAGGCACTTGGGAGTGTTTGGAATTTATCTTTAGGCTGGAAAGGGGAAATAAGGGTATGAAATGAAGGGTTGCACATACACCTTTGTGATTGTGGGAGTGAACGATTGTTGGTTGGGCTGCACAATATATAGGCAAAATCATCAATATCAGAAAACATAATTTTTTTTCCTGCTGGAACCTTGAATGAAATATATTTTTAATTTTAGTCACGATTTATTTTGTTTAGTCCTGCTTTGGCCTTGTTTTTTTAGTCCTTGTTTTTGATGCACTAGTAACTAGTATATAAAGGAGCCATTTCTGATTAACTTATCAATATCCTAGTATTCAACATGTATATCAAATTTGAGTGTTTTTCTCATATTGTGCGGCCTTATTGTTAGTCAATGTGTGTACCCTGTCTCAAGCCAAAGTAGCTGGGAGAGGTTTTGTATCTCAGCAAGGCTCGAGAACACTCTAATCACACAATATGGCTAGTGCTGACTTTATAGCATCATTATTGGAATGTCAACTAATGCATTATTTAAACATATTGATATTATACTATGGGTAGAGGCAGAGTGGTTTGCATTATCTCTTTTAGTAAGGAGGTTGTGGGTTTGATCCCTCTGCTACAGTCCAATAGTACTTGAACAATAGTAGTTAGTAGTAGTTAGACTTATTTATGTCCCTTCCCCGCCTCGACAGCATCAAATGTGTGTAATGTATGTTTGTGTGTCTTGTGGGTCCAGGGACTGCAGATGGAATTATATAGAGAGCTATAATCTGGTACAAGGCATATTTTCTCTGTTATTAATGCTAATGTACAATGGTCCAAATGGTACAAATAAACTAAAAAAGTGAGTGGGCTGCCACACCACTCTAATGGTGCATTCATGTGGATGATTTCGAGATAGAAAACAAACATGTTAATGAGTACTATGCTCCCCCATAAGATAGTCAAATTTTATTTTATTTTATTTTATTTTATTTACAATTGATTACTATAGGAAACCTTCATACTACAGCTGTAATTGATACTGTACTTCTGTGTAAGTGCAGTTTTCCATTACCTGACACTGTCTGTTTACTCCTTGCTGAGTGACATAATAGGCTGACTTGGAGTGGTCCTATTGAGTTCTACTAAGCTCAATACATGGATCCTCTCCTCTGCTTGTTTATTGGGACATGGCCAGTTGTCCAATGAGGTGTTGTAGTCTTGGCCTCACCTCACATCACAACACAACAAACTCACTCAATCAATCTAGTCTCAATGCAATGATGGTAAATAATTAAATTGGCATAGCTCACTATTTTGCTCCCTGCTCCCTTTGCACTGTCCAGTCATTTATGTCTGTCCCTCCAACCTGCTGATGCAAGGTCTTTTCAATGCTAATAAGACAAAATTCTCACAGATAGAAAATGATAATGGCATCCCTTAAGATGTACTCACTTACACAGATGCACCATTAGTGAAGAAGTGAATTCATAAGCCCAAATAAGCTTTAGGTCTAAGCCCAAAATGTGAATTTTTTTGTCATGAAATGTTGCAATAGTTGCATAGATACATGGCTGGTCAACATTGAATTTGTTACATAAAAAACAGCATCTGTACAAAAAAAAAAATACAATTAAAAATAAATAAAAAGCAAAGGACTATACAGGCAAAGCAAAACATTATGACCCCCTGCCTAATATGCCCACATAAGCAAGCTTTCAATATCCACACGCATCACTTTTGATATACTGACCACTACAGACCGGCAACGCCCCACAAGAGCTGCATTTTAAGAGAAACTCTGACCAAGCCGTCTTGCCATCACAATTACACCTTGTCAAACTCACTCAAATTCTTATGCTCGGCATTTTTCTTGCTTCTACTACATTGAGGACACAATTTGGACTTTCTGCCTAATATGTCCCACTTACTAACACGCTTTTTTCAAGGAGATATTCTCTGTTGTTCACTTCATTTGTAGTCGTCATAATGGTATGCTTGATGGGGATAAGCATTTTTGAGCACTGTAAGATAAGCTCTTGCCACATTTCTTCCTTCATGTACGGGTATTTTAAGGTGGTGAAATTGTGTTATATACTTTGCAATGAATAGCAAGAACCATAGATATATATTTTTTGACAGTTGTATCTTTAATATGTATTGTTTGGGTTGAAAATCTATCATCTGGAGGTTTCCTAAAATATAAAAATACTAAATTTGACTATCTGGTCTGTTCTATGATGGTGATGAAGTGAGTAATCTGTCACAATTGTTCTTTAACTTTTGCCCATTCCTTGGTCTCTATACAACAATATCGAATCACATTATGTGGAATACCACTTTGACCGATGATAGACCGATAGTTTGAGTTATTTAGCAGCCCACCCAAACTCTGATTTGATGTTACTGCCAGGGGAGGGACTAAAATAAAACTCGACTATAATTGGTCAAGCATTTTTTAAATATTTAAAAAATGTCTTACTTTAGAAAAACCTACAGACTATAGCATGACAGCCTATAGTGTCTATGTGGTTTGACTTATGTATATTCTAAAAGTTCACAGATACATTTTCCTCTTCCCTGTGTCTTGCAGAAGTGTGCTGAATGTTCCGAGGACTACTGCATCAGGTGCTTTTCCAAACTCCACCAGAAGGGGGCACTGAGGTTCCACACAATCATTCCTATTCAGGTGAACTGGATCCTTGTGCATTAAGTGTGTCTGTCTCTCTTTCACACACACTTTCAATAATATCTCCTCTGATCCTATTCTTCTCCCGCTTCTTTCCTACTTTGCATTTCTTGCATCTAGCTCTCATCTTTTTTATTTAATTTTTTTACACACGCATTGCTTTGCGTCTGAGCCCTCACTTTTCTGCGCTCCCAAAACATAAATACTTGCACAGAAGACATAGTTAAAAGAATGCTACAATGAGGTTTTGAAGTGATTTTTGGTGTCCTGTCTAGATGTTGCTCATTATAAAATGCCTTGATCATAATAGCGCATTTTGGTCACTGCACGTCAATACAAAATGGGAAACAGAGCGAATAGGCCCCAGGCAGTAAGATGGAGAGACAAAACTGCAGGTCATTGAAGGCAAGTTTAATAAAATCAACTCACTTTAGTTAAATCTACAAGAGTTATACAATAATGTCTCGCACATCCGCAAAGAAAAGATGATGACCTTGATTTTGTTTTTGCATTCAAAACTGTTCAATTGCCTAATAGCATTTTGTAACAGGAAACATAAGACTTATGAATCATCTAAACTTTATGAACAGGAAGGTTAATATGCATGCACTCTTGAATAAGTGATGCACCCATTGGCAATGAAGTAATGGCTTCCAATATTACAGATTTTGTGCAATGGGAGTAGTTAAGGCTCCTGCCTCTCAGCAAGGAGGTTGTGAGTTAGATTCTCTGGCCAACTGAGATGCAATCTGAATGGATTCTGCGTGTTCTCCCCAGTGGGTATTCCGGCTTACTCTGGCTTAATAAGAGTGAATGGTTATCTGTCAGGACTCCACCACCCTCCCCCTAACTGTAGGAAAGATGAATAAATGTGACTATTAAAGCACTGGCTATGTCGGCAACACACAGACAAATAACACACTTCTACAATATGTTGTTTTGTAAGAATTATTTTGCCCCCTCAAATACACGAAAAATTCATACAGTCCGTAAAACTTCAATAAATTCAAAGGAACTTAAGGCTTAACAAATCTCCAATGTGTTGAATTGGATCTGAAACAGTATTTACTCTTGCAGCTCTCTGATGTCCAACTGAGCCCATGAGTAAACAGTGCAGGAGGCAGCTGTGGTTACATTTCCACTGCAGCCTGCTAACGGCTGAATGTTATGAGCACTTCACTATTGGGAGCTGATATAATGTAATACCAAAACATAGCAGCACATCTTAATCATTGTATTAGAAAAGTGTGCACATAAAACAATATCATTCTTCTGTCCATAGAGCTTTCAGTTATATAAAGCAGGGGACACACTACAGGATTGTTGGCCAGATTTTACTCTGATTTCCAGTTGTGCCGAGTCGTTACCAGTCATTACTAGTTGGAAAGAGTTGGAGGCAGTCAAAGTGTCTCCAGTCGGTTAGTGTGCGTGGGTTAATGGTGAATCTGTGTGCTGAGGAGAGACGCGACTAGACTCCAGTCGCAGTCAATCAAACATGTTTGAATTTGAAAGACGATTCTGATAAAAAAATCAGCACAGGACCTCTCTACAGCCTTGGCGTGCGTCTGTTTTTAGCAGGAGGGAGGGGAGAGCTAAAGGGGAGCTAGCCAGAGCAAAGCAGCATCTTATTCTCCCCTCTCAGAGTTGAATACATCCGTCTCTTTTGTCTGTGACTGCAAGTCCCATTTTACAAGGCCTATAATGTGATATTTGTAAATTGTTATATATTTGTTGTCTTGTAAATAAATAAATAAATGAAATAAATGAAATAAATGAAATAAATGAAATAAATGAAATAAATGAAATAAATGAAATAAATGAAATGAAGTCAGTCAGAGGATCTGGGCAGTAATCCTCAGGTCTTTTTCTCCATATAAAACTCTAATTAAGGGGCACCATTTCTGAATTTTCCTGTCTCATGACATACAAGTGTAAACACGTGATGCAATTATAAGTCATGTTCAAGTTTCCTATTAAAAAAGTAGTGCATTATTAGTGAATAGCGTATTGTATGTATGCAACCACTCAACAAGAGGTCAAATGTAGGTCTGTGTACATTGTGTTTTTATTAAATCTTCACTATGCCATTGTGTTGAAGAAGTACCTTTTTGTTTATTCTGAGAAATGATGGTCCCTTGTGGCCTGCATATTATTATTTATGCATTATTTAGATTAGATGAGTTAGAATTCTGCTTATATAGTAACAGTGCTTACTCTTAACACTACCTGCCAATCATCCACTCTACTCCACTTTTATTTTATCTTCTCACACACTTTCATTTACTTACAGAAAACACACACACACACGCGCACACACACACGCGCACACACGCACGCGCACACACGCACGCGCACGCACGCACACACACACACACTCTCACACACACACACACACAAACACAACACCACACAAGCACATTTTCATTTAGTCCCACACCAAACTGTGTATTCTGGCAGGACATTAAGAGCCGGGGATTATACCCAGCTGACGCAGGCATCTCTCTATCTCTGCTAATCCCGTTTCATTTGCCTTGGAATGAATGTGAGAGACAAAATGAGGGAAAAATGGATATTAATTTCATAATTTCACTGCAGGCCCACAACACATCGTCTCAGTTACCTAAGAAACCTTGGACATTTGATTATATGTAGCAAACACTGTAGTTTTGCTCAAGGTCAAACTACATCATATTCTTTCACACTGGAAAGATAACAGAATGTATTTTTTGACAAATATTTTCTTACACAGGTTTCTCTGAGACATACATGTTTTTACTGCAGTTACTTAAGGTTAATGTTGCCAAACATTAAAAAGGACCAAAGGTGTGTGATGTACAGTCTTCAATAAGCTAATCGGGCAAAAGTACATGTTTTAAATACCTTAATACTATATAGGGAAATAACAAAAGGAGATGTCTATAGGAGGGTGAGGACATCTAGCTGCAAGAACAAAGTGAACAAAGTGCAGTTTCATAATGTTTAGGCCTGCACAGTGTCCATGTATTTAGGCCTTGTCCCTAACGAAGTGGCACCCAGTGAGGTCTACTGATGCTGCAGCCCACCTGTTTTATATTGTATCTTTTTATGTGTTTGGAGATAGTCTTTGCCTTACCTTGATGTAACAAGTGGTCATGCCCAGAGAACTGTCGCTCCCTAGATATTGTATCTTTGTGAAATCATTCTACATGTAAACCTGAAGTGAAAAAAATAACAAAAAACACCTGGTACCAACCACCATGCCATGTTGAAAGTATAATCCACTTCAACATAATAGAGTATTGGCTTGCTTCAGAGTGATAAATAGGCAGATAAAAAGGTGTACCTAATAAAGTGGCCACTACAGAATATACCGCTTTACAAAACCTCGTATTCTCTTACTGCCGGTCACAGAGCCACACCAGCCGATCCCCTGTGTTTTGTCAGAGCTGAACTGTGGATCATAAAGTGACAGAAGTACTCACTCTCGTCAAGTGTTGTCAGAAGAAAGAGCTTGTCTCCTCTAGAATAACACACACACTTTTGCTTTTACACTGTCTGACATATTGCTGCTGTTCTGAATCACCATGTCATAGTCAAGTGCTGCGTGTCTAACTATGAGTGCTTTATGTCATGGTCTGGGTCTACATAAAATGTAGAAATTACCGTAGACTTTAGTGTCTCATATAACATATTCAACATACAGAAGGTCATGGAAAACTTTCATGTCTGATCAAATATACTTATATAATATACAAGTTTACTGCTGTCTCAGCAAGGAGGTTGTGGGTTTGATTCTTGGGCTGCCTGACCACAATCTCATTTATGTGTTACTGTGGGATTGGGAGAGTTGGTGAAAAAACGGGTTGTAATTTTCAAGAATATTTACTTATACATTTAGTACACCTGTAGTAAGGCAACACATATTATATCATGATTTTATTAAGTCAAGATCACATTTTTTTATTTTATCCCCATTTTAGTTCACTGTATTTTTTCTTCTTCTCACAAAACACTACTGCCATCAGGGTCTTCATAAAACCCTGTGTACTACAAATTCAATGTACATCCAATTCAGCGTTCATCATACTACTTTATCTAATTCCTTTTTTGTTAACATAAACATTGGCATTGTTACAGTAAAAATGACAGTGAAGCATTAATGAATGAACTGTTTCACGATTCAGCGATTTTTTAAATGTCACATTTGAGCCAATTAGTCCTACTTTGGTGTTGTTTTAGTCCTTGTTTAGTCTTTAGTTTTGATTTTGAAGCAGATTTAGCTCATAAACATATTAACCTTTTCTGCTCAATTGAACTTGCAATATTGAATTTGTAATATTGCATTCGCGATCCAGATGAGAACACAAACACAGAGGCGGCCAGCTCTCCACTGGGACATCTAACAGCAAACCAGGCATCTGAAGCTGGGAGGAACAACCTCGATTGTTTTACTTGTGTTGTGCAACCCTAACGTGTATTTATTATAACATTTGAAGAAATATTTCATCTTAAAAAAGATCAGTTGACTTGATTAATTACAGGCCAATTTAATTATTTGTATGTTGCACAATTTTCAGGCGTACTTCCAGTCTTGTCCCTGTTTTGCAGACGGAGCTACAGACCCATGTCATCACTCGAGATGTTGTCGGTTGCCTCCAGACTCAGGCTAATCCGAGCTGCTATCCCGCTACCTTTTCAAGTCCTAATCCACGGCCCAATTCCAAACTCAATCACACCGCCTTGTCCGACCCATTTGGAGATCAGAGGGCTGAAAATGCTGGCTTCGCTCGACATATGCAAATGCAGAACCACTCCAGCCAGGTGGTGCAATTTAAACTGTTTGCCTTTTTCTCTGTCACACTATATTGTTAAACTACTATGTTGTATGTGGTATTCATTTTTTTTCAATTTCTGCACAAAGCTCACCCCTCAAGGATACACTGGATCAAATCACCAGTACAAAACACTAAGGGGTTATAAAAGGAGACATTGAATTTATTGCTCATGTTGCTAACAAAGAAAGTGGCTTATACAGCATGGTCTAGTTGCACAAAGTAACAGCACATCAATTAAAAATGGTACTATGTAGATGTTATTAGCCAAGAGTCCCAAAAACTCAGTTATTTTGCTCCTATTGCCCTTCACTCAAATTCTGAGGATATTTTCTAAACAGATATTGACGACCAAAGCCCTTGGGTTTGGTCCATTTATGTCTGCCGTGCTGTGACCACAGAGCAGAAATATGTCAGACGAGGCCGGGCGCTGCGTGAGTGTTACCTCTGCTCCCCGAGAGTCAAAAGAAAGGACCCCAGAACAAACTCTAATTGACGTTCTAGCCACAGGCCCTATCTACAGGCAGGCTTGTGAACCGCCTGTACCTTTACACTAGAAAATGGCCCCCGACAGGTCCGGCAAAAATGTTACATTGACATTTCAGGCTCTTCATAGAATAGAGCACAGTTAGCCCTGTTCCCCCAGCAGCAATTCAAACAGCTGCATTCAACTGTTAGTGACAAGACAGAAATGTATTAGAGCCTGCTGTGGAAATGGGCACTATTATGACTATTTTACTCTTTTAATTCAAACTCTAAATAGACCAGGCAGCTATTCAGAATAGTTTAAATAAAATTGATTATGCTATTACTGAGAGTCTAACAGATTTTTTTTGCCTTGACCAAACTTTTTGATATTTCACAATTGACACTTGCATGTCTCCTTTAACACAAACTTTGATTAGTTTCATCTTAGCACCTAATGTTTACAGTTTATATTGAGTATTCAGAGACATGATGCTATTATAAGTACAGAATTAGCACATTGCAAGAACTTCCAACACACTGTTTAACACTTATTAAACACTATAGTGTGCAGCAGGAGGAATATGGTACACACTCTCAAGCTGTTATTATTATATAATTATTTTTACAGTGATGGAACTTATCATTCAATGTATATTATTGACAATATAGTCACACAAATGTAACCACACAAAGCCTGCCAGTAGAACTGACAAATGAAAGGTACAATTGGGCTAAAAAGTACAAAGTACAAAAAGTGGCTTTAAGTTGTAGACACGGTTGTAAAATGCAAATTGGTCCATCATGGTTAACATGCAACTATTGTGTCATACATGTATTTATTGTTTTGTAGATTTTAGTTGTTCGTCATGACAAAACCAACTTTTCGGAATCCAATGAAAATGAGTCTTCACTTTTGACCGGAACATATGATGAGGAAGAGGCTGCCCAATCTTTTCAGAAGGCCTTACAACAATGGCGTCAATCGGGAGAAACAACAACCAAGCAAACCATGTGGACACCTCTTCGCCCTGGTAAATTACATGGTCAAATCCTATTTATAGCACATATTTTACTTTATTTGACCCTTTTACAATATACAAATAGTCAAATACGCTCCTTCCACTTTGTCCTCTTTTCCCACTTTTTTCCTGTCTCTGATCGGTTAAGGCCTTATACAAAAAGTGCTTACCGCTGCAGCAGAAGAAGAGTAATCCTTGGCTGTTACATATTGAGATAATGAGAGTTGCGTTCTGTGTGGCCTCACATCTCTGCTCCGCGCTAATCGCCTCGCCTCATGTGTAGCCCGCAATTTTTCTGCCTTTTAACACTTTTTTTTTTTTTTTTTTACACGTGTGTGGCCATGTTGATGTGTGCAGTTTGTGTGTGTTATTAGTGCCATTATCCCAGGTTGTGTGTCCTTCCTATTTCTCTTGGTTTACTGCTTGGACAAATTGCTGCTAGACCCTCCAGCCCTAATTATTTCTGTCAGGCCAATGGCGCCAGGGCCCAATTTAAAAGCTGCCACTGTGGACTGCCAAAAAGTGTCTGGAGTACAATCATAACATTGTGCCTTTCTTTACTCTATCCTCCACTTTCTCTTTCTGTCTTGTGCCTATGCTTTCTTAATCCCGTAGGATGATATCGTGCTTTTATAATTTCCCAAATGTGTGGAAATTGTGAATGAAAATTGTTTAAATATTTTTTTTATTTGAGTTAACCTCACTGATAGAGGTAGCCAAAAAAAGGAAAAGAACTGTTGCTTTATAAAAAAGAGAAGTAGAAGCAAAGCGTAGGATTCAAGTGCTGATCAGGTGTAGCGTCTGATTTATTCTTCATGTTGATCTTTATGTAAAAATAAAAAACTAGGCACACACATTTTCTAATCATATCACTTCCCTAGAACATAAAGCTTTTAAAACCAATACCGTGCTAACCTGAAGTATGCGCAGTAGCCACAAATTGTACTGAAGCTGAAATAAAAGCATTGTGCATTAAAACTACAGTACAATTATTATTTTTTTTATTTGTAAATGTAACTCATTACTGGCCTCGGCTGTAGACATTTTCACCCAAAGAACTGCAGTTATTACCTCCACTAGGTGATAATAACTAGGAGGTAATAACTAGGCAAAAACTACTGAATGGATTTGGATGAAATTTTCAGGGAAAGTCAGGGATGACACAAGTTTGTATTAGACTTGTCTGCTTAAATGGTCTGAAGAAGAAAATATCCAAGGAGTGGTTGTTTGTTGCACATAAATTGCTTGTTAGAACCAGATGCATGGTCGTGCGTATAGAGATGGTCTTTTGCATACAAAGTATTTTCGCCACTCGTTAGACATTTTGTCTTTTTCAGACCATTCGAAATGATTGCGAGACATTTCTCTAATAATGTGCCCTGTGTGTATTATCCTTGTTCTTCTTGTGTCTTGTTGTACATGTTTTCTAATCCCATAGGATCCTGTGGTGACAAGGTGTCTTTACACTTCCCTAAAGGTGGTGCTGAAGATATTGAATGTATTCTGACTTATTCTACCTTCACCTGGATTGTCCTGTCCTCTGGACTACACTCTGTTGCCCTTTTTGTACTTTTATCACAACTGTTTTCTCAAATTTGTGCAGCGACAGTGGCCGACGTGCCGACCCAGGCTGACCTCTCGCCGGGAGGAGGAGGTGTTGGGAGAAGAGAACCTGTCAGGGTGGAGTTTTCAGAACACAACCTTAGCCTTCAGGACAGATTACTTCTCAAGAAACATCGCAGGTACAGATACAACAGCACATATGAATGCATGCAAACTCCCCCGTCAAGGGACATAAGCAATGCAGCCTTGAGAAAGAATACATTTGTGTTTATACTGGCAAAGTTTGAAAATAAGCTTTTTTGGCTCAATGTCAGAAAAGTTCAGCAATAGTTTGTCCAAATTCTTGCCTATACAAAATCCTCAAGTAACTCACACAACAAAGCAATTTTAAAATAAAGTATTAAAATATGTATTTGACCATCTAGGTACCGGTTTATGCAACAATAAAATACAATATGGTAATTCCAAGGTAAATTGCTATAGCTAATCTAATCTTTTTTTTTAATACAATCCTATGTTTGTGCTATTTTGTTTTGTAAGATGGAATCGTCTCTTTCCCAGTTGATTTGTCCTGCAGCATACTGACGTTTCTTCATCATGCAAATTTTGTCTTCTGATCAGCATTTTCTTTTAGGGTTACAACTTTGGGCCTTAGGTGGGGTACACAATGTCCAGTTTGCCATATTCTTCCCATCACTCACTCCTGGCTACTCTGTAGTCAGCCTCCACAAGCTGCCATTTTCTCAGCAGTTATTGTACGCTGGACTGCCAGAGGGCCCAACTTCAGCGGATCCTATTATTAAAGCCCTTTATTTAAGCGGCTTCTTTTCGGTGGTTGCGGATGCCACTGGAGAGCGAGGAGGGGAGGGCAGAGCGCATTTTGAGACCCCCGCCACTGTGCTGGAATGCCTGTAAGTCCCCAGCCACTCACCTTTAACTTTGGCATAGGCCGGACAGTCAGTGTAAAGTGCAATGAGCCCACAGTGGTGGTGATGGTGGCGCTGCTTAATGGAGAGATAGAGTGAGGTTGAATTTTAACAAGCTTCTGTGAAAATGTGGACGAGGGCGAAGGAAAAGGAGGGAGTCATGGCCAAGAAGGGTTTTAATAAAAAATTGCAGCGCTTTATTAGAGATATCATCTCTGGCTGGCCTGAAGGTTATAGTTGGACTGCAGTGAGCACCTGTCAGCGCATCTTTAAAGCAATAGGCTTTCTATTGCGTGTAATAGTTAAATTAATGGTATATTTTTATCCCTGTGGGGAAATAGATTTTCTGCATTTGACCCATTGTTCCATGCCACTGGGGCAACCTGTCAGGAGCAGTGGGCAGCCGTAGTGCAGCACCCAGGAACTCTTTGTCAGATCTTGAGCCAGGATCTTGGTCAAGATGTACCTAACTGGAGGATTAGACAATCGTGCATATTTTAGACACGGGGAGAAACATGAAACTCCAAAGAAGAAATAATTAAACCTTCTTGCTACAAGGCATCAGTGTTAACCCCTTTGAATGAGCAATTGGCAAGGGTCTCATTGGCAGATACTCAACAGCATACATTTCAGGGACAATCATAGACAGTACATATACAGTACATATTGAAGGGCTTACAAGGGTTACAATCCTGCTTCTTAGTTCACAGCCACACACAACATAGTCTAGTATATGCTACCAATATCCAAAATTTGAAGGAATCATTTCATTACGTTAAACCTACAATGGTTTGGTTAACTAACTAACTTGATGGCAACTACGGTGGCAAAAACTGCACTGAGCTTGACACCTGTTTTTGTCCATTTTTTTCATCCCATATAATATTATTTTTTCTTGGTCCATGCATACATTTACCTAATTCAAATGTTGCAAAAAAAGGCATTTTGCACTTGTCAGAGTCAAAGTCAGATTGCACGTGAGCAGTCATACTAACATTCAATATTCCACTGATTCTGATGAATATTTTATGCTGAATTGATTACTGTACTGAACTTTTTCCCCTCCAGCACTTCCTCACAGAGCAGCCAGTAATTTAGTGTGCTTTTAAAAATCTCCCTTAAAAGGCCCTTTTTCTTCGCGGTCGAAAGAAACTCAAATCTGGCGCTGTTGATGATAAACCATTTCATAACTACATTTTACCAGCTGGGATTCAATCATGCATCTCCAAAGGGAAGTTCAAAATGTTGAACCGGAGGAGACCAAAAAGAGCAACATGGTGCATTCAGACTAGCAAAGGCTTAAATGCAAACACCCTAAGGCGACCTGCATGAAAGGTACGCAAGAAGAGAGAAATGGAAAGAGCAAGGGATGACAAATGAATGTGAAGAACAAGATTACATTTTGTAAGTATGTTAAGTAGACAAAAAGATAAATATTGGGCGAGGAAGAAGAAATATAGAAACTACCGAACTTTCCCGGTCACCCCTCAGGTACCGTCTAGAGCTGCTTCTTAAGCTTTTGGTCAGATTAGACGTGGATGAAGGCAGGAGAGATTCAGGGAGGATATAAAAGAAAGACAGAGTGAAGGGCATATTCGGAAAAAGCCAGACTGTTTAGGGAGTATGCTATTGTCAATCAGCTTGCCACACGTCCACTGTACGTCTGTCTTGTCTACAGGTTTAATGAGAAGGAGAAGAAGTCACTGTAATCAGTAAAGGTTTTGTTTCTTGTGCCGTGCTTTACTTTATTTGAAGATATATGTTTTTGTCCCTGTATTTGAGCCATTCTTACAAAATTCGTCTGGGGCAACATGCAGAGGTGGGTAGAGTAGCCAATAATTTTACTCAGTACCATTACTTCAAAATAATGTTACTCAAGTAAAAGTAAAAAATATTCATTCACATAATTACTTGAGTAAGAGTAGAAAAGTACTGGGTGAAAAAACTACGCAAGTACTGAGCAACTGTTTGAGTGTAATGTTAGATTATCTGTTTATTTTGTGGTAATCTGGCAAAAAATAAAAAGATAAACAGATTTTGATATTTTCAAAAGATAAACTAAAAACGTAAATAATATTTTCAAAAATTATCAAAATTTCCACATCATCACATTTTTCACATAAAGCTGTTCTTACATGACACACAGAGGTGGGTAAAAGTACTCTTACTCTTTCTAGATGAATAAAATTAAGTAAGAGTACAGTTATTTCAAAATATGATTACTCAAGTGAAAGTAAAAGTACTGTGCAGTAAAGCTACTCTATGGAGTAAAATGTATTAAAAAAGTTACTCAAGTATATGTAACTGAGAATATGTGACTGAGTACTACCCACCACTGGCAACAAGTTGGGTGCAATGGGCAGATCTTGTGGAATTAATGGAAAAGGTTAAAAGAACACAATCAGCCAGGCCTGACTCAGTCACAACTGGTTTTCAGCAGGTTCCGAGCAAGAAATGTTTACAATACCAAGCGAAACCCTACTGGACACAGGGAAAACATGCTAGCTCTATATATTATAATTCTATCTCTTCTGTGCATCAAAAAGGTCTGCCTTGGACCATAGACCATTTTAATACAAATAAAAAATGTACACCTCATTTATTTTTCAGGACTCCAATTGAACTTCCTCCTCCGTTCTCTGCTCCATGTGTGAAATCACTCCCAGAAACTCATGCGAAAGAGCCAGAGATCAGCCTGACAGGTAATAACATCCCCACACATCTATACTGTACGTCCAAAGCACCTCTTGGACTCTAGATATACAACCCTGACACACGCTCCAACCTCCTGTGATACAAACATCCAAACTGAAAAAACAGGTAAGTCCAGCGTGCCCTGACAGATGACCCGTACAGAAAAAATCTAAAACTGCCTATCCATCCGTGGCTTAGGTGAAGGGTAATCACCAGTACTGATTGTATGGGCAGGAGGGACATTGACAGTTCCCTGGATAAGGAATGGTAGAGATGAAGGCAGAGCAGGAGGTCCAGGTTTGTCTGTCTGAAGCTCCTGGCCCTAAAGCTCATCAGTCAAGGGGGGTGTCCTGACTGTCTGGCCTCCAGCCAAGTCTGACAGGAGGCGGTTGGAGCGGGGTTATCGCTCCCCTGTACGAACCCTCCGGACCTGGCAGCTGTCAAACGGCAACTCAGTCCTCTCTGACCTCTTCGGATCTCCATGTCCTCACCCGCCCTCTTCCTCAATGCAAATAGTACTTTGTTTAAAAGTTTGTTTAAAGTTATACTAGGCCAATTTTATATAGTTGTATTCTGGAGGTTTCCTAAAATAAGAGATTGTATCTCATTCGAGCTCAGTCTGTAGAGTGTGCGGCTCGTGAGTTCGAATCCGGCTCACGACAATTTTCCTAAAGTCACTCCCCACTCCTGGTTTCCTGTCGTACTACTGGCTGGCAATAAAAAGCTAAAAAAGGCCCAAAAATAACTATATTTTTTTTTTCTATAGCTTTACTATAAAATAACAAAATATATAATGTCTGGTAAATACTTCCCTTTATAATGTATGGTGTATGGTAAGATGCAAAATTCTGGTTCTATTGCTGAGTTGGTAATGGAGGAGAGTGAGATGGTTCTGTGGTGATGGAAGAGACCCAGACAATTCTGCTGCTTTGGAGGTAATAAAGGATGGTGTGATGGATTTTAGCAGAAGTTTGAATTCCCACAATACTAAACGTTTTGTAAAGAAAATAAATAAAAATGGTCTTGCTGATTATTGGCACAACAAATATCTCAACACAACTAAAAGTAATTATGCAGCTGTCTTTTTCCCAATAGTAGTTATGCATTTTGCAACTCAAAATCTAATAATTGCGTCCATTGTTGTTGTTGACAGTTGTATGCAGATGTGAGACCAGACAACAGCATCTTGGGAAGCTATAAGTAACTGATAAATAATTCCCTCCCCCAGCTTTAGACATTTCTAAGCAGCAGCGTTTACAACAGGTTGCAAAGTTTCCTCTTCTTCTTTGTGCCTTTGAATATGAAAGGCTGAGGCTCGGTGTGTCCATGAATAATAAAAGCTGTTTGGTGGCTCCATGTCGAGAGCACTCCCTTGTTTTAAATTCTCATTTTTCCGAGCTGTCAGACCCATGTGGCGATGTGATAGAAGGGCTGTTAGACAGAGACAGAGAGAGGGGCTCGGTGGCACGCAGGTAATGTGGAGTGACAGAAATGGAGATGAAATAGGAGACAAGGAATTATCAAGAGGACGTATTGGTAATTCTGCTTAGGAGTTTATGTTAATTTAGATTGTTTACTTTGGTGTAAGGAGTAAGGAGTAAAAACAGTGCCCAATATGAAGTTTACTGTTGAAAGTGCTCCAACCTATAACCAATGTTACTTAACTAGATTTGAGAATGAATCCAAGACCTTGAGGAGGCCATTTAAGAAATGGTAGGTATTACAGAGGTTGTTTGCAACAATTCATAAACTAGTGTCTGTCAATGTCTCACTCAACAATAAAACAGCCTTGAACATAATAAAGACTACCTCTGAGTCACTTACCAATATAACTGTACCATTAGTGTAACTATTAGCACCCAAAGAGCACTGTGAGTATCAGTGTCTCTTAATTTAAACAAAAATCTTCCCCTCTTCATAGACTTTGAATTTCTTTTGCTCAGCCATTGTACTAGTTAGCACCAGAGCTAATGTGTAGAAAAGAGAACTTTATTCCACAATACTTCCTTATTTAGGCAGTAGGCTAACCAATAAAAGAAGCTACCTTGATAAACCAATAATAGGCTGCACCAGGTGGCCTCCCTAATACCTTTAAGTGTGTTATATGTCATTATACATACAATAAAATTGAACATATTGTCAGATGGAGGGTTACCCTGAATTTCAGCAGAACGACTTGCACGCCCCAGAAATTCACACCTGTCATTGTTTCTGCAGTGTTTTATATGTATCTCCCTACTGTATTTCACACTGAATCGCTGTGATTTGTGTTAAAAACAGGCAAAACATTCCTATTTGACAAGACAGATGCAACACTGAGGCATGTCTGCAGCTAAACTTACCCCTCCAATGTTTATTCTACTGTAACTAATGACTTCTAATTGTGTTTGTTTTTTTTTTCCAGCTGAGGAAGAGGGGTTCCAGCAATACTTTTCTTCACTCTTTGCTGGTCCCACCAATGTTCAAGGACCTGGGCATCACAATTCTGCACCAGAAGCTTCCCTCACGATAGAAATACTGGATGAGGTGTGAATGACAACAATGAGAAGACACTACAAACATGCCAAGTTTTTTTTTCTTTATCTGTCACTGTGTTGTGTTTATTTATCTGTGCTTTTCTTCCTATAGGAAAGCATGGCTGTGAATGCAGAGAAGAGGAGTATTGTTAACAGAATGTAAGTGTGGCGAAGAGATGTTATGTAACTTTGTGGCACTTTAGTTGTGTGGAAGAAAATGTTTTTAAATCAATACAAAAATACAGTATGTATCCAAGGGGGACAATTTTTTGGTAGAGCATATGCAGAGCTCACGAAGATCGCTCTGGCATTGTGGGTTCGAATCCAGTTCGCCAAATGTCACTTCCCACTTGTCTTCCTGATTTTGCCTAACTGTCCTGTCAACATAAGCCCTGAAACATGTATGCAGGGTTGCTTGCGTATTCTGTACAACACATGGAAATTAAATTGTGTTTTGTTCTAATTTTTATTTATTATTTATTTATTTTAGAGTCCCCTTGCATCATCCTAAGCCAAGCAAACGGACTGCTGGACAGAAAGCACCCAGTCCAACTCAACCACTCATCCGCTCAGGTGAATCTCCAAAAAAGTGTATTGCTGTGATGTTTTCTATGTTCTTTTTTAAATAGTATGGGTATATTTCTAATGACAAGCCACAATTCAACTACTGGGCTTTCCTTAGATTTACTTTACTTTACTTTACTTTACTTTACTTTACTTTACTTTACTTACTTACTTACTTACTTACTTACTTACTTACTTACTTACTTACTTACTTACTTACTTACTTACTTACTTACTTACTTACTTACTTACTTACTTACTTACTTACTTACTTACT
>JAVQKC010089184.1:0-10520 GCA_036025475.1 Philypnodon macrostomus
CGTTTTCCAAATCCTGCAGAGCCTTTACCAACTCCTCCGTCTGAGATGAGTCAGGACAAGGGCAGAGCGAAGTAGTGATTTAGACGTCATTGGAGAATAGTCAAGCCTGTTCATTTCTATGTCAATTATTGTTCTATGTCAATTATAGTTCACATGACATTCATATGGCTGCACTAGTACTCACTAGTACTCACACTTTCTAGCACAAATCATTTACCAGTCCAATACCTAAAAAACAGGGGCCTTACTTGTGTGTACTGATGTGTAGTCAGTCAATTTTATCATATATATACATATACTAGACATTAGTGGCTCATACATATACGTCAGGTGATAGTAAGGGGCTTTTCAGGTCAAATTAATGTTTTGTGTTTGTGTGACTTTCAAAAGACTCGTTAAGTCCTTGTTAAGTTTAAGGTCAATCTTACGAGCTGAACTGCAGTGGTGTCTATGTGCGGAGGAGACATGTGGCTTCTGTAGTCGTCGTCTTCCTCATCTTCTTCCTCCTGGATTTTCTGGTAAGTTCTTTTCACTGGCTTCTTCTCTTCTACTGAACAATGGAGATGCAAACAATACTTTATACACAAGTGGTAAAAACTATTTTGGGGCAGAGATAGATAAAGCTACTAGGGATGCACTTCGGTTTCAGTCAATATTCTCAAGGTTGACTGACATCACTTAACGCTACTTACCAGTTTGTTCAGTTACATTCAAAACACACAATTTTAGCATCTGGGCTAACAATGGCCTACATATGTTAAATAGTAAAACATAAGGAGGTGCTAACCTGAAGGCCTGGGGCTGTTTGAATCTTCTATGGCCAGTTTGAGCTGCTGAATAAAGTCAGTTCTGTAGAGGTTTCTCTCTTTCCAGATGTTGAGCAGCCTCTCGAGGGGCTTTTTACAGGCCCCATCACCATCACTGCAAAAAGACAGGTAAATAAGGGTATATACATACATAGACTTTTACACAGATTAAGATCCAGACACATAACTTCACATGAAATACCTGGCGACATGGGAACAGGCATCAACTAGCACTGATTCAAAGTCTTTGGTGAACTCCGGGCCTTTCTTTTTACTGTTCTGGATGATGTCATTTGCCAAATACAGAAATGTCAGCTTTCGACTTGATTTTGCTGAAAAACACACAATAGAACAGAAATGTGATTAATGTAATGCCACATTAAGTATTTTATAACTGTAACCCTTGGAAGAATATGTACCGACATGTACAATATTTGCTAGATATTCTTGATGTTGATAATGTGCCAGTGCAATTGAACTGGGTGGAGGGTCCCAGTGAGAGTCTAACTAAACCAGGACTAAATCAGGTCTAAATCAGGAACAAACTCCAGCTCCTGATCACAACCTATGCAACTGGTTGACTCTACCACTAAATCAGCAAACACATGGCAGCAGCTTATAGAGTTGATTGTTGAAACTAGGATTGCAACTAACAATTATTTTTGCTAATTGATTAATCTGTTGACTACTTTATCAATTAATTGTTGGATATTGAACCACATAAAGACTTCAGTTCTAAAAGCCTTATCTCTAAGCATGACATGTTTTAGAGAGTTTATACTCCAGTTAACGATTATCGATCACTAAATTAGTTGACGGTTATTTCATGAATCGATTAATCACAATTAATTGTTTCAGCCCGAGTTAGTTAGTCTTTCAATGTTTCAGTGGATAAACTGGATATATGAGAGAGCCTTAATCATGGTTTTATGATACAATTGCACCGCTTCAATACATAGTTTTGCCAACCGACATTGAGAAACATCCAGTTTTATTTAAGTAAATCATATTCATATCAGAATCAGAATAAACTTCTCCCAAAGTTCACAACCATAACAGTAAACATGAGACAATCACACAAACACAAATTACACAAGGAAGCACAGTACATTAGTACGAGTGCAATAATGTACACAGGTACCTCCAGCTGAGTTTTTAAATCTATTGGTTTTATATTTAGCAGCTCTGAAGCACCTGCCAGAGAGAAGCAGCTCATATTCAGGACACAGTATGTGAGATGCATCACTTATGATTTTATCAGCCAGGTGCGTTACAGAACACTCCTAAATGGACTGTAGGGAGGTGCTTCACATATACCATGACTTTTATAGCCGTTTTTAACCATGTTCATAAGCTTGGTTTAGTTTTGAACAGTCAAGTTGCCATACCAGACTGATATACCATATCTGATAATGCACCCAAGCACTACTGTGTAAAAAGTCCACATTATTTCGATACTGACACCATAGAGTCTACAGAGAAAGTGCAGCTTCTGGGCCAGGCGACCACAGAGAAAGTCAATGTGTGCATTCCAGTTTAAATGGCAGTCCACATGCACTCCCAGGTATCTTTAGGAACTGACCTTTTCAAAGTTTTTGTGGTTGATGGTAACATGTGTTCTTACTTCTCTCGGATCAAAAATGATCTCTTTGTTTGTTTTTCAGACCAGTCTTTTAAGGAAGAGCTCTCACCCAAATACACTGAAGCAGGGTCATCTCTGAGTTTAAAATAACAGTATCATCAGATAATTTAATACTGTTAGACCTACGGCCCCTACAGTTGTAGATGTACAAGGTATAGAGAAAAGGCTTACAGAAACAGCCTTGTGGCACACCAGAGCGTGACCAGAGACTTTTACCTGTAGCGGCCTGTTTGAGAGAATAACAGTTCTATAAGTTTTTATATTAGGAGTTAATTATCCCGTGCTGCTCAGTTAAAATGTAGATTCTTCAGCCAGAAATGTGGACATGACAAGTTAGTTATCAAGTTTTCAAATAAAAACAGTAGAGATGTGGGCACAATGCATAAGCCCAGAAGTTCTCCTCACCTTTCTTGAGTTCCCGGTGCCACACTTTGACGATGAGAGGCGAGTGTTTACGGTGGTGAATGATCCAGAGAGACAGTGTTTGGACGCTCTGCTGTGAACTGCTCAGCTCTGACAGCTTCTTCTCCAGCGCTGACTCCGAGAAGGACGACATGCTTTAGTCTATCCCAAAAACTATCAACTTAACTCACCAACTAAGTAATGCGACCCCAAAGATAATCACAGCCTTGCACAAAAAAACAACAACAAATAAGTAAATCGGGTCTAGTTCTCGCTCCCTTACATACAGGGAGAATTCAGCAGCTGTCTCTGTTTACAGCTAGTGTTAGCAGCCTTTAGCCGCAACCGCGCCACGGAACCTACAAAAACAACTAAATCGGTGCAATTTAAAAAAACACTATCCGTTTGAGTTTGCAAATAAATGCAAAGTGTGTTACTTCAGGACGCCACTATCCAAACTTCGCTTTAGATTGCCTAACTAACCTGAATACTTGTCCCAAAAAAATGGCAGCCCGTACTTTCACCTCAGCATGTGCGTCGCGTGGAAATGACGCAAGGAAAGGCGACATCGTGCAGTTTTTCAGCCAAAATCAAAAAGCAGCGCACACCATGCACAAAACCATTGATGTTTGGGGAGAAACAATAATGTAACAATAATGGTTCGAGACAGTCGTTTGGCCTAAACAGCATAAAGCTGAACATGTTATTTATTATTATTTTATTTTTTTATTTTACAATTGAAAATACGTTTTTTTTTTTTTATCAATCTCTTGCAATCCCCAAGAGGGAGTGGCACAGGACAACATGTGAATCACAATGAACTAATGAGAGATAGAACTTAACAAAGTAAAAAGTGTAGAAATTCAGAGAGCCAATAGTAAAAAGTGCAAGGTGTAGACGTGAAGAGAGAGAGAGGCAATAATAAAGTGAACAGTGTAGATGAAGAGACATAAAAAGAGCCAAAGGAAAGTGCTCTGTGCACCATACTTCCCCCAGCATCTAGCTCCTAATACAGCGTAGCTCATCTATCCCTGAAAAAGAACTCTAAGATCCACCCTGTTCTTAAGCTGTCCTGCACATAAGCTTTCTCATAAAGGAAGGTTTTGAGTCAAGCCTTGAGTCAAGCCTTGAATGTAGACTGTGTCTGCCTCTCTAACATAAGCTGGAAGTTGATTCCATAAAACAGGAGCTTGGAAACTCAAGGCTCTTGCTCCAACAGTACTTTTAGAAATCCTTGGCACCACTAATAAACCTGCATTTTGAAAGCGAAGAGCGCGGTTTGGATGATATGGAAGGATAGCATCCTTGAGGTAGGATGGGGCCTTTCCACTCAAGGCCTTGTAAGTTAGAAGAAGGATTTTAAACACTGACTTTCAACTGGAAGCCAGTGAAGAGACAGCACAGGCCTAGTTTTATTAATAAAGAATTGAAGAAAGTCATCAGCGCTAAGTGTAGCAGGTATACAATGTTCCACTGAGCTGTGGCTGTCCGTCGGTTTAGCTACAGTGTTGAAAAGAAACCTGGGATTATTGATATTTTCTTCTGTTATTATTATTATTATTATTATTATTAAGAATAGTAGGTAGCTTTCCTTTTTCTTTATATTAAAAAAAAATGTCAACACAATGACACTGAAAGCTTCCTTAAGAGCAAAACTACAAATGCAAAAGCTCCATTTGGGCTAATGACAACATTCAAAGTACTAGAAATGTACTCAGCATTAACCAGTACAACTATTTGAAGTAATATCTTGTTTTTATTTCATTATAAAGCTGCATTTGCAAAAATTCTGACAAACTTTAAAAGAAAATTTTCAGTCAGGCCAATTTAGCCTGTTGAAAAGGCATGTAAAGTAAAGTGTTTCTCAAATTGTGGTACCGGGACGGTGACCACTTGTGGTATTTGGGCTCTCTCTGGTGCTACTCAGGAGTTTTTTGCAATTCACATCTCTGGTAGTGCTAATTTAGAGCTGGTTAAGTCCTAGTTAAATCCTGGTTTAGTCTTGGTTCAGATCTGGGTTAGTTTTTTTTGTCGTGGTTTAGGGCATTTTTAAACTAGTTAGTTAGTCTAGGCCATGTTTTGTCCTTATATAACACCTAAGGCCATTAGTCCTAGGTTTAGTGCTACTTTACTCAAGTAAAAGTATAGTTAGTTCAAAATAATATTACTCAAGTTAAGAGTAAAAAATTACTGGGTGAAAAAAAAATACTCGAGTACTATGAAACTGAACGTAATTTCGTATAAAATCTGTAAATTTGTTGGAATGGAAAAGAAAAAAAAGAGCAATTTCCATTTTTTTCCGATTTAATAAAGCAAAATAATTTAATAAAAAATATAATTTTGATTTAAAATAAGCCGAAATCTTCCAAATCTGAAGCTATACTTTGATAACAAAAAGACATGGGTAAAGGTCCTGGTCACATCCTACCTTTTCTCGGTACATAGAACATACTGTATGTTGTGTTGCGCAGAATCATTAAAATAAATATATCTTTCCAGTTATTTTCATACAGATAAAGATACCACAACATCCACTATGACAGGTGTATCAGACATTTATTTAGACAGATATATACAGTAAATATGTTGTAATAAAAAGTGTCCAATCATTTCTTTTTCCAGAAGCGGCTGTATTTGTCTGCGCTGAAATCGTCCTGATAGTGGACAGAGGTGGCGCTGTGTGTGCTCTTCCTCACCTCCCTCTTCTTCTGTCGAGCTCTCCGCTCCTCCTCGGACAGAGTGGACACATCTACGGGCATCTGGACAGAGCAACACTAATTAGCACTGTTTTATCATCTGTACAAGAAAACCTTTAAGACACTATGTGCTATCTAATCATAATATAAAAAAGAGTAACGATGTGACCAGCAGCACCAGCCTGGTATTTAGTATTGGACACCTCCGTCTTAGACCCCAGTTTGCTTCAGATATAGTCCTGGTTTAGACCTGGTTTAGTGTGGGTTTAGTCCTTGTTCAGTCCTGATTTAGGCCTGACTTTGTTTTGATTTTGACCTGGTTTAGTCCTGGGTTAGTAAGGATTCCCCCAGTGGGCACCTCCACCTCTTGGGCCCCAGTTTAGTCACACTGGCTACACTTCCTGATGCTTCGCCCCTGTTCGCCATAGTGTAAAACTAAAGTTAAACTTTGAAATAACTTTAAAATGCAGAAAAATCTCCTAGTGTCAACCTTGTTCATCTCAAAGGTTGAGCACACAATCAGGACTCGCTCTATATAATGTAATGCATTTGTTTTGTGCTGCCCAGGACACCCACCACAAGGATGCGTCGCGGCTCCTTGTATCTGATGTGGATTGTGGAGCCATCGGGCCGCAGCAGTAACACGGGGAAGCTCCTCTCGTACACCTGTCGCCCACAGCGCACCACAACTGTACGGTTTGAGTTGAACCGTATCAGGGACTGGGACACAGCAGCGCACCTAAACACAATACACATAAACACATATTCAACAACACATGACTGTCAAGTAGAGGTGTATGATATGCTGATGGTATTAATATAACATGAATTGTGTTAAGTATTATGATGCATATTGGATGTACATTTAATTTGTAGATAAAAGGATTTATGAAGACACCGATAGCAGTAGTCTTCTATGCGAGACAAAAAAAATACAAAATCAACTAAAATTGTGATTATTATGCGATTGTTTTTTTTACCATATCACCCACCTGTAAACTACACTTACTTTTGGTATTTGGTCTCATTTAGATTATGTTGTATTGGTTGATTACAGATGATGTTAGTGTTGCGACTGTCTTGTAGCGTGTGACTGTAGTGAAGCAGCATTAAAAGGTACAATATTTTGGGTTTATTTTGGATACGCAGGTTACCGTTTAACGTTTTGCAACATCAAACACACAATAGTTATCTAATACAAGCGGTTTTGGTGAGCTCCCACCTGGACTTCATAACAAACGCTTGGATTAGGCGCCCAGTTTTTGAGAGTTTCCAAAAATAAACTCCAACCACAATTTTTTGGGACACAAACACTTTAAATGTTTGTCATATGAAATGTTCAAACTTCCAGAATGGAGGTGACTGGAGCAAAAGTGAGTTGACTTTGGAAAAAAGTACACTAGCCATAATGTGTAAGCTACATTAATGTGAGGTATATTCACTAATGTTAACTTGGCTTTGACACTATTTGTTACATCACTTATAGTTTAATCTGTTTTCAGCTCTTGGCGAGGACTATAATCAACATAAAAGATCACTCAAACATGCACAAATTAAACAAAACCTAACTTTGTGTATGTGTTTGAGAAACAACATTAGAACATGGTTAGAAGCTCAAAATGCTCGATTTTGGAGAATATAGGACCATTAAATTAGTGACCTTTTCTATATTCACTGAGCTCAGTCACAGCAGTCTCCCTTAGCACCCCGCCGCTGTAATTCCCCGGTCACACAGACCCCGTTACTCTGCCGCAGCTCGGTGGATGTTTAGGTCATACTCTTACCTACAGAGGCTCCACGTACGGAACGCGCTGATCAGAGACATGCTGAGCCCTTGGACATATGTCTATGTCTTTGTCTTCTTTTTCTTCTACTACTATTTCTTCTTCTTCTTTCGTTTTTTGGCGGTTGGCAAACAGCTTGTGTGCATTACCGCCACCTTCTAAATTGGAGTGTGAACCAGAATGGATATCTTATATCCGTCTATACAGATTTGATTTGATTAGAAACTGAAAAAAAGGCCTTAACTAAAACTTGCACAGAATTCAAACTTAGCAATTCATCTAAATTAAACTGTACTTTTTGCTCATTAAATTTATATTGAAGAACCTGTCCCTATGATATCTTATACAATCTAATATTGCATCTTCAACTGTTTCTTGAGACTGTCCACAATCACAAAGTCCTGTGGAGTGCTTTCCCATTCTATTTAGGAATGTATGACCAAATCTCAACCTCGATATGATGTCTTCCTCCTTTGGACATATGTCTGACCATTAAACACGGAAGAAAAGAAAGCAATCCGGTGTTATGACGCAAAGTGTTCCGGTGCCAGAAGCTGTCCCTCTTGGGGGGCTAATGTCCAATAACTGGGCGCTGTTAATGTTAATTTCGAGAAATAAATTAGTAACACGCATTTCTTGAGACATGTTATAATGCGGTTGCCATTATTATCTTCAGCAGATATTAGCAACTTCACTTTATTTATAGATTTAACAGATAACAAAGCTAACAAAATGAATAATCTACTAGTCAATATGTGGGGGAAATTTTCTATGTTCGTTTTATACAATTTTCTTGAGAACGCGTGGAGAAATCAGACTTAAAATCCAAAGGGAAACACTCTTCCGGCAGGGGTACACTTTGTGGCATAACACCAAAAAACAGTGGCGTGTCCATCCCATAAAGTCCTCCGCAGACACAGTTCCAGGCCGTAGTCCCTGTCGGTTCTGAAGTTTCCGGAGCGCAAGAGCAGGTCCATGGTCTAGACTGTGCCATTGGTTCCCGCTGCCCTGTGCCTGAGTGCGGCTGTGGCCCTGGGCCCTGTGCTGGGCCCTGATTACTCAGTTCCTCCGGACGGTCCCTTGCTCAGCTGAGGTCCCGTGACTAGTGACTGGTGAAAACAGCTGGGGGAGCTACCGTGCGAGCAACCTTTTGAATTAAACAGCAGCAAGACTGCCTCCTCCACAGGGTTAGGGTCAAGGACTGACCCGTGTACGTTGTCCCGGCTTCAGAGGCTCTTAGGCGTGTAGAGAGTGCGTATGGAGCCGCTGTGAACAGAGGCTGAAGAGTAGTAAGAACTACGACGGTGAAGGTTGTAAGAACTCTCAATTCTCCGAGTCAGCAGAACTAATGTACGACAGGCTTCAGTGTTCACACTAGATAATTAAATTGTAAAGGTTTTAGGCACAGAGTTATTATCATTATGATGTTTTCTGTGTTTGTATGTTTGTATCTGTAAATAGTGTATAACTCTGGATTAGTGAAGTGTTGACCTAGTCTAACCAGTCAAATCTATCACCTGTTTGTGTTTGCTGCAGATGTCTGTTCGGGACTTGCACATATGTCCCCGGCCCTCTGTTGGGGGCCTTGCCTCACAGCTGTGGCCCTCTGCCATGCTCTGGATTCTGCTGATGCTGGCTGGTCTTTCAGGTGACTACTGTGACATTGCAATCACATTAATAAGCTATAGTTACTCTCTGAAATGTATGTATCTGAAATGAACAGTGGGAGTCCTCATTGGTCCTGTCCCAGGCCCACTATAATCTGTAACTAATGTGCTGCTTTTTGATTCAGAGTCCACGGCACACCTATCTGCTCCAGAGGAAGTCACTCTAGAAGTGCTTCATCAGGCCACTGTTAACATCACGGCCAGGTGAGGACTGGACTGAAGTGGGCAGAGGGACAGAAGGGGGCAGAGGGACAGAGGGACAGTAGGTGGTAGAGGGACAGAAGGTGGTAGAGGGACAGAAGGGGGCAGAGGGACAGAAGGGGGCAGAGGGACAGTTGTCTCACTGTTTTACTGTATGCCGTTTTCAGCTCTGCTCTGAATGAGTCGGTGCTGCTGTGGCTGAATGTGACGTACAGCTCCAGGGAGAACTCCTCCAGTGTGCTGTCACTACCCCCAGAGGTAACTCTCTCCTAGGACCTCTGTCCTGAAGAGCACTCAGCATGTCTTCTATGACTATAATCATACCACAGTGGGTTGTTGCATGTCTTCTATGACCATATTGATACTACTGTGTGTTGTTACAGGTGTTGCTGAGAGCAGGGAGCACATGGACCTCCTTTAACGTGAGTGCTGTGGGTGTGGGGCAGGTCACAGCCTTTGTGAGCAGTAACAGTTCCCTCATCAACAGGTGGGTCTGTCACCAAGAGTACTCCTGTTTCTGCGGCATCTTCTTTTCCATTCAGTTGTTTTCTTCAAGTGTTTTCACAAGCAACCATCTGCCTTCATCTAGTTCTCTTTCACTACATCTGTACACTTCCTCTTAAGAATATCCTCTTGGCCTTCTCCCTGCCAGCTTCAACTAAGTATCTTTCTACCTACCAATATATTTACTATCTCTGTACTTGTCCAAAGCATCTCAATCTGGAAATTCTTTATACAACATCTAACATGAGCTGTGCCTCATATACACATGTGTTCAAAGGTAACTCTTTATGTAATTGACACATTAGAAGTGTGAATGCTGATGCTGTTTTAAACAACTGCACAAAGGACTCTGGGGATCACACCATACCTTCGATACAAAACGTGATACATGGCTCACAATACCGATAATGCCACAATTTGGATGCAATAATTGAGATCTTGCACATGATAACCTACAATATATATTGTACACTGTTTTTAAACTGTACACCAATGGATGGTTTTTATAAAAGATATTTAATTAAATCATTAGAACAGTATTTCAACTGTCACTCACAAACAAGTCCACTTTCTCAAAATAAGAAACACAATTTAAGTACAGCCAGATTTTAATTTGTGAAATTAACAAAATATGAATTACAATATACCTATCTGATTCTGAATATCTGTGTGCAGTAGATTTAATGATGATGATGCATTCGTTTTATATAGCGCTTTTCTCAACACTCAAAGACGCTTTACATTACATTATTCATTCACTCCACAGTCACACCCGGTGGTGGTAAGCTACTTGTGTAGCCACAGCTGCCCTGGGGCAC
>JAVQKC010089185.1:0-12991 GCA_036025475.1 Philypnodon macrostomus
GAACCGGTCTACACCAGGACTGAACCGGACTACACCAGGACTGAACCGGTCTACACCAGGACTGAACCGGACTACACCAGGACTGAACCGGACTACACCAGGACTGAACCGGTCTACACCAGGACTGAACCGGTCTAAACCAAATCAAAGAGATTGTTTTCCTTCATCGTTTGAACCACCATTTTTTCCTCTTGACAGATTTCTTTCTCCTGAACTACGATCCCATTAGTGTAAGTGTACATGTCTAAACATGACTTTTGATATGTTATTCATCTTTTAGGTCGGACATCGCTGGTGTGAGCTGGTGGTGAAACACAGCTTCTATGAGGCGTACGCAGACGTGGAACACTTCCTCGTTCACGACCAGGTAAAGCCCCCACCTGTATCTGATTTACGACGCTGATGATTTATGATGCAATAAAAGATATGGATCTCCTCTTCACTTTGCAGGCAATGGGCGTGTATTTGTACGGGGAGCTGATGGTTCAAGAGGACGCTCGGCAGCAGGCTCTGGCTCGTCGATGCCTCTCATTGGTCAGAGAGGAAATGGACCATTCAGCACGCAGAGTGGTGGAGGAGATGGTGCTGTGAGTTTAAAAGGTGAGGCATGAGTTGAATTCTGCAGAACCATAAAAGCAGAGGGATTGGACTAAGTACTTTTAAAATCCAGGATTTAAGTGATTTTGTGAGAGTGCTCTAAGGACTTTGGGTGTAAAGACTAGAATTGAGATAAGGTAAGGCTAGTCGAGCAGGAAGCTCTTTGCTTATTTGTATTCATGTACAACATTTTAAGGCACGAGGTGTTTTAAAAATCACGATTTTCCCCAGTTGAGTCTGCGTGTCCTCCCTGTGTTACTGTGGGTTCTCTCCAGGTCTTCCAGCTTTCTCTCACCTTTCCAAAGACAAGCATGTGTTCGACTAATTAGTTAATGTAAATTGCCCATAGTGAATCAGAGGGTGAATGGTTGTCTGTGTATGTGTCTAACTGGCCATTGTCCAGGGTGTACCCCACCTAAGGCCCGCAGTTGCTATGTTGCTGTGGTCTCCAATTTTAGTCCCCCATTTTATAGACAGAATTAATTTGATATAGCGGCTCCTTCTTACCAATGCACAATTGTCCACAGTAAACAAAGACTATCCCAGCAACTATGGGCTTTATGTGCAGAGGTGGGTTGTAATCATTTATATTTGCTCAGTTACAGTTACTTGAGTAATGTTATTTTGAAGTAACAACCGGTTTCATGTACTTCAGAGCGACTTCCCATTCCATCATAAAACATTATCCTGACATTTATTTGATGTTGTTTCCAGTGTTATGGTATGAGTCGAGGTCAGTTAACAGAAGCTTTGTGTTGGACACTACTCCCTTGACTCACTTGGCTGCTACCTACAGTAGACAGCACATTCCATTCTCAGCCTCCTGTGTGTGTGTGTGTGTGTGTCTTTGTGTGTGAGCGGAGAATGGGGCCTTTTCCGTGATTTCTCAGCAGCGCCGTCAGGATGTGTTTGTCAGAGCTGGAATTTGGGAATGCGTTCCTCAAACAAACGGCAGTGAAGGGAAAGAAGGGGAGAGAATGGGTTAGTGAGCGTTTTGGGAGAGGCCCGGAACTTCACTCAACGAGGGGTGAGTTTTACACCAGTGACCCTCAAATTCTTCCTTTGTGTGGAGTGTGTCAAGTGTAAGGGCATGAGCAGCGCTGGCTCCACTGATGACTTTATTGGCCTCAGTCTGAGCGAAAGGAGGGGAGGCTTTTACCATGGTTTGGACATAGTACAGAGAGAAGACCTTTTTATAATATATGATATGCTTTATGATTGCTATGTTCTTAAGGGGCTTTAGAGGTGCAGCACCATAATGGAAGATGTTTTCAGGTATAACCGCTCTGAGGTACGCCCTCAACTATTGGAAGTTAATGGCACAGATGACAGACATCCACAGAGAAGTATGTTTATACTCATGGGCAATTGACATTGACAAGATAATGCATGACTTGGTGTCCCCACATGACTTATATCATGCTTTATATTCTTCAAGTCTTCTCTTTATTTTGGAAGCTTTTGGCCACAGGACGATGGGCTAAGACAGACAATAGACAACAAATGAGGCGGAGAGAGGAGCTGATGTTTGAAGTGTCCCAGGCTGGAATTCACTATAGGCTTGCTCCCTGGTGTATCGTGCAAAATCTAGTAAAAAGACAGGTTCCACCATTCCAAGCACTCATGAACTATATCAAAAAGGAGACGCCAATTTAACTGAGATTCCTGGTCTTTTTATGTTAAATCTAAAATAAAACATGCAATGTTAATCACCAAAATCCCATAAACATTTTCTATTACATTCGACTATGATTGTCCTTCCCCCTCTCTCCATCAACATGACTGGCAGGTGTATTATCATGCAGTCATTTGTCCATCTCAAGGTAGACCGTGGCGTGCGTGACCTTGGCCAGACAGCACTTAAACACTCATGTACATCAACCTGAGTGACTTCAAATCCTGTTTTAGACCATGACCAAGGCTTTTATCTGCACACTATAGCCACGCACACACACGCACACACACGCACGCAGATGGCTGGATGCATTTACAGGAAGTGCAAGGCTTTCTGGACAAGTGCATCTGACTGTGCTGATAAATCTACTGGAAGTCATCTGAGTAGATCAAAAAACATTTATAAGACCTACTTTAGAGCTTGCAAGTAGACTAGAGCCAAGCAACTATGGGCCTAGATGGTGTACATCAGTTATTAGCGTAGAGTGTCAGACAAACACATTAATTTGCAATGGACTATCTGAACTTTACTTGTCATGTCTTTGTATGATAGGAACAAGCTGGAAAACCCATAGCAACACATGGAGGAGCTGCAGACTCCACTGCATTGTAGTCACTGGCCCATGGAACTCGTGGATTTAATCTTGAAACCGAAAGTGCACAATAGCTTAGTTCATGGCTATTTATATCGTATTCATATCATGTTACTATTACTCAACTCAATTGTACAAGCATTGAACTTTGGATTGGTTTCTGTAGCACAGTGAGCTTTAAAGTCCATTTGCTTTATTAAAGATTCGATTGCACATTATTAGCATTAACATGAGCTGTAGTTTGGCCTTGAAGAGTACCTTATCTGACCCTAAGACTGTGATATGTGCCACTTTAAAAGATTCAGAGATGAACACTAAACTTTTACTGTTGTTTCCCATTGGATCGAGCCAAATAGAGCAGTGTAAATATCAGTGGATCACAGTGGTCAGTGCGGCTTACCTCCGGACCATTCTCCAATTAAAATGATGGATGAGGAGACCCCCCGACTGCTTCTTCATATTGCACTGTTGGGGGACGGATTTATGTTGCACCGCTCAGTTTGTGTTCACTCATCGTCCGGCCCTAAACTGAACACTACTCCCTTCTCCCACTATACCCAGGACAGAGGGATTAAGTGTTTCAACTAAAAACAATGTTTAAACTGGAAAGGTTAATCAGGCAAACAATGACACGTATCATGTGGGTGGGTCACCTGGTAAAGGTCCTAAGTAAAAGTATGATTAAGTCTTGCTGATAAAGATATTTCCATATACCAATGGGACCTCAAGCAGGCCAAAGCAGAACAAAATAGATACAAAAGACTAGTTCCCTGGTTTTATTCCCTGACCAGGCATGGGCTTAGGAGAGATTGCACATTCTCCACATGTCTGTGTAGCTCTATAGGCACAGTATATAGCATGTCATATATTGTGCATGTTTTTATATACTATAGGCTAGGTTATGAACAGGATTCTGGCTCAAGAAATGGAGAAGCATTGCACAGTGGTGGTCACCTGCATCTCTGGGCTGGTTGCCCCAATGGCAAATGGGTCCAATGCACATTTTTTTTCAAGGACAATAAAGTCTGCTATCTTAACAAACAACCTGAAATATCCCTGTAGAAACTGTATTGTATCAAATAATAATGTCCTCCCCCTCATGCTCTGAGAACTGTGGATATAGACCCCCACGGGCTGAGTGTGTTCTGAAAACATGTCTGTCACAGAGCGCTCCCAACTCCAGTACCATTCTCTCTAAACCCTTTAAAAGGAAAAGGGTGGTCGGTGGTCTGGTGCTGTTCTTTTTTCCCAGTACATACCTCTGGAATCCCTCTTGAGCCGCCTAATGAGGGGCATATCGCCGGGTTATCCGAGCGTGGCGAATGGGAGTGCAGGAGAGGGCTAACCAAGGAAAAGTGTGAGAGCTACAGGTCGGCCAGCCAAAAGAGAACAAAGAGAACTTTTGAGTTTTCTATTTGAAGGTGTTGGTGGTTACTGCTGTGATGGAGGATACAGCTTAAAAAGAACATCAGAATAAGAATAACCCAGGACGGGGCACAGTCTTATTTCTTTCACAATTCTTTTTTTTTTTAACCAAACTCCACTTTGCTGCATCATCAAAGAAGTTGTGTGTATGCAGTTTGGATCCAAGATATAGCAATTAGCCATATCAGGTAAAATAGCTAAACATCAATACACTCTCCAAGCTCTGACGGTATGGTCTGTTTATCTTTTGGCACCATTTTGTTATACTCAGCTATATTGTCTGCAAACAGAAAATGGGCCTTTATAACATTCTTTTCTAACTTGCCAGCATTATTTTGTTCCTTTGTGTCATTTTCCAACGCCTTTTATTCCATGCTATCCAACATCGACTTTGCTAAAGCTGTATCCGAAGAGGAGTATCTTATGTCTGGGCAGTGCGGGTTCCTGGCGTGCTGATTTGTGACATGATAAAATCACATTGCCAGGGATTACCACACAGCCCTGACCCGACTGGCTGCCATGGCAACACAAGCCCCTCCTCCACACTGGCTACAAACATACACACATGGTTAGATAATTGAGCTTTCGCGGCTACCGTGCAGGTGTGAGGAGGGAATGCTCTTGGTGGTCCTGACAGGTTGTGTGTCTTGTCTCCGGTCAGGCGCAGAGCTTAGCTGATTGGTGAACAGTGATTGATTCCCTCTTTGTTCACAGTGGCTAAGTTCTGCACCTGAGGAGAGCGTGACCCAGACAGGCAGACAAAGGAGGCCAACGACACGTGAAAAAACAAAGTGAAGGAGGAAATTCATTTAGCCGAGTGTACAGCAACAGCTCCATACTGTAGTGTTGTAGTCAAGAGGGTAAAAAAGAACTCAGTTTGAGTTTATAAAGGTGCTAAAAATTATTCTGTTTTATATTCCATTTGAATTCACTTAATTTAATTGAACTGAAAGCTATAAAAGTATTTTTTATTTTTGTATACAATCCTCTAGCTCCAGTTTCATTGATTAGGACTGAAAAGTGGTGGAATTGTGACTTTAACATGCACAACTTAATGCTAAATAATTTACAGAAATGTATTGGAGCACGAGAAAGCTCATTTTTATGTTGCAAGCCTGGCTTCCGAGACATTTGCCACAAAGACGCTGAAACCTTGCGCACAACGTGGAACTAATGGTTCATACTACGCTTTGCTGGTACCTGCCACAGCTTTGCAAATGTGTCACTTGCTGGCTAGTTGGACTGCGGCCTCGACGTTACATTACTAGAGAATGGGGACACTGACAACACACTTAAAGGGCAGACGTGCACGTATAGAGTCTGGAACTAAAAGTCATAGGGAAAGATGCTATATATAAATTTAAATAAAACTAAAATTTAAATGACTAATGTAGCAAACTACACAGAACCAAGATTCAAACCAAATCTAAATGTACTCTGTGAGTGATGTCATAAAAACCTCCACCATCTCTCTCCACTCGGGTAACTTAACTAATGAGCTCTCTTCTGCTTCATGTATCTTCCCATCTCCTATTGTCTCTGTCTTTTAGCTCCATAGCATAAACGCTAATCCTGCAGGTAATTCTTCTTTAGTCACTGTGAAGGTGAGAGCCAGGAGACCCACTGTGTTTTCGGTACTAATGAGGCCTGAGGAGACCGTTAATGCTGCTGACGGATAATCTTCAATCCTCCAGCTGCCACCATAGCCATAATTGTCATATTATTCCTGCATTTAAAGTATAGTAGTCATAGTTTTCAGATTACTTTTAGCATAAAATCGATGCCTTGTTGACTGATAAGATACTGAATTCAAATTTGATTATACTAGAAGCCAGGATACGGGCCTAAAAGCAAAAAGCCCACAGTGAAATGGCACCGTGCCTTGTCAGTTGGGCTATAATGGTATATTCCACAGTCTACACTTTTGTTTGCTGAAAAAAGAACAAAAAGCTATGATCTTATTAAGCTGCCAGTGATAAGAGAAAGCAGGAGTTTTCAATTGGGTTACTGCGTGCACTTTGTTTTAAGCATGACAGAGTGTGCTGCCGAGAGAGGCCTCCCAAATTAGTCCGATAAGAAGGGAATACAAATTGGAGAACAAAGCGCACAGAGGTATCGGCCCGTAAAATGAATTTACACGACTGTAGCTGCAGCTTTAGTGCATTCAGGCAAGTTTCTTTACCCGCTTCAGTTCTTTAGCGACAGATCAATACATAGGTCTTCTGTGAGTACAATATTCAGCTACATCTATGACCAAAAAGATACTTATTTTTAGTAATGCCACGGTGAGAAATGAAAAATAATGTTTAGTAGAAATATCAATGTATGTGTTCTCCAAACTGTTCCAACAGTGTTGCATTTACTGTGTATTGCCTTCCAAAACTGGGATGCAAACAGACTGTACACCCGCCATCAGGCTAAGAAGAATAAATTGTGGCATTTACTGTGGCAGATGTCATAATCTGTGGCATATATTTAGGACAAAGTAATGGGGAAATATTGCAGTAGATGCCTCAATTTCTGGCAGATATTGCAATAGTCAATAGTCTTGCCTGAGAGGCCATCCCAATTACTTTGCATTGGTTCAAGTTTGAGATACATTTTGTGTTATCTTTTTTTCTATATACCTGTAGTCAAATCTGTTCTCTGCATTTGATCCATGCTATAGTGCCACTATAGCAACACACCAGGAGCCCAGGGACCCATCTGCATTTCTTGAGCCAGGATTGTGGTCAGGACCTAGATGGAGGATTGTTGTTTATGATCCAAGGCTGACATAAAAACCAGAGTTACTAAAAAGAACCGGCACAGACAGAGGGAATACACATGTAAGGCCCCATTGGATGCCAAATAATAAACTCTGACAAGCGGTTCATGTTGGCCTCTGATTGTCATTTTTCTCCCTAATAACTTGACCACAGCATATGACTTAAACTAAGCGTCTAACCTTTACCAAAACGTGTGTCAGCAGATACTGGAGATATTTCCGAGCCCATTTTGGCTGTGACGTTGCTGAGTCTCTGGCCCCGATCGCTCCCTAATCACAACAGTGACAGGTGGCTGAAAGAGGTATTTTAAAACCAGCCATTCTTTTTTTGGCAAATCACAATGAGGCCAATATTATAACGGCCCGTGTTCCCGACGACAAAGTGGCGCCTAACCGAGGACAGATGTGTGAATTAGAAATGAGGGCCATGTGGAGCCTGCCATTTCTAGACCTATATTTAGGGCCCTGTTAAAAGAGTAATGACCATCAAAGGCCTGTAAAAGAGAGGAATTGCCATCAGAGCCGGTATCCAAAAGGTGATTTATTGCGCGCTAATGGGAGGGAAATGGCGCTCGGCACATCAAAAGGACGAGGCGGCAGTGGGATGAAGACGCTGAAAATAAACTGGTCGTGCCCTCCAGGAACTAGCTTGATTGTGCATTAAATGTTAGCTGCACTTCTTATTTAACTATGTGTTGGCAGTTGGAGATGGGGAATGTGATTTGTGATGGATTTACTGCCACATTTCTACCAAACAGTCTTGCAAAGGGATTCGAGGCAACAATGTAATGATCTTTTTGGGGTAGTTGTTCCTTTCAGTAGAGGTCTGCCTGACATGGCTTTCCAAGAGATTCCATATGTCATTGTCACCGTTCAACAGATACTTTGTTCTAATGAGGTGAAATAAGCTCAGAGTAGGGTGCATCGGTGATGTCAAAACGCAGGATGACTTGGCAGTGATTTTGGAGCAGAAGGAAAACTAGATGCTGCCAGTGTTTGAGAAGATGGATCGGGCTTGGCCTCCCGTGCCTACTGAGCTGATAATCAGTCCTATAAATGCACTGGCTCAGTTCAGCAGGAACAGGAGTTCAGTCCACCACACCAATGCCAACACTGGGGCATTTAAGAGGTGCACATTTGGGACATACACCAATCTGGGATAACATTATGACTGTCTAATGTTGAGTTACAAAATATGTTCATAACATACAAAATGTTTAGTTATATATTTTGCTGTTATTGCACCTATATATCACACATTTTTATTAATCAGATTCAGATATTGTAATCCATCTAGTTCAAAAACCAATCGGAATCTTGAATTTACCATTTGGCATGTTCTTGTCCTTGTCCAGTCCTTGGTTTGTGCCATCTCCAAATGTGGGGTACCAAAGTAGAGTCTTACAGTCGACTCTCTTTCTAGGCGAGGTTCAGTTGTACATATCCTAAAAACAGCTTATTTTTAGAACATTTGGGGTCAGCAGCAGAATACACATATCCTAGCATAATCATAGCAGCAGTTCATTCAGAGGTTCACAGCTTTTGTCAGACTCCATGCTTGTGTGTTGCAGGTTGCTAACTACAGATGGAGATGACAGAGACTTGGCCTGAGCGCTCACCTCCTTGTGCTCAGAAAAAGAGGGGGATGCCACAGTCACCAATGTGAAGACCAGACGCCTACGCCTCTACGCCAACTGTTATGCAGACACAGCACAAGAATACACTCACAACAAGAGCTGCTCACATTATGGCCTAGATACATTTATTACCTTTTAACACTGCAATAGAGAAAGTGGACCTCCGTCAGAGCGGTGCATGTGCGTGACATGAACACAGAAGTCCATGTGTGTTTAGTCTGAAAGAACGATCTGGTTCTTAGTTTAGACTGGAAATACCTTCTGGGGAACCATGTTTTTATCCATAATACATGACTTCACATGCCCCAATGCCACTGGAAAATACTTGATACACAAAACTCAGGACCCATGATAGAAGAAAATACACAAAAAGTTTATAAAATGTTAAATATTTGTGAATGAGTGTATGTAATATTTACAGTAAATGACAACAAAACCACAATGTTTAAAGCAATAAACAACATGAACATATCAAAAAAGTACGGAGTATTGTTTTTGACATCTACCATGGTTCTACTGTATATCTGACAGAATATTGTTATTCATGTACAATTTTCAATGCATCACATGTACAGAAAGGTAGAAGTGCTTTAACACAAATAAATATATTGAAGAAAATTCTAAGTACGTGTTCAGAAGCACACTTTTACTATTACACCATTTCGTAAATTGTATGAAGTATAAACTGGGTCACATTTTCGCAGACAGGTTTGGAGGAGAGCAGATTTTACTGTGCTTGCAAATACTTTGTATAAAGTAGCAACAGATTTTCAGTATCTCTTCCACCACTGCAGACTCATGTGACGAGATCATGACTGGAAATGTGAATCGCATACATTTTAAACAGATCGCATTAGCTTTAGATTATTATAGAAAATGTACAGACTAAAGATCTGTGGGGACATTCTTATAAACAGAACTACGTACATAGCAGTACAATTTTACTGGTGAGTGGCATTTGAATGTGTCCCAGCAGCATTATAGTGTGAAGGATTTCTATTGCGAGACAATTATGTGAGTGGGAGGACTCCGACATGTCGTACAAGCCACTGGTTCCTGCGCTCATCTGTCACTCCTCGAGTGTCCTTGTGGGCTCTGGAGCTGTGTTATGTGCCTATGCGGATAATTGGAGCCTCTTCACATAATCTCTCCTAGTGGCTCTGTTTTGACACGCTCCTGTCATTGTCCCACTGCATTTCACAACTGCACACACCGGACAATGAACTAACGAGTGCACTGTGAAGAGCTTTGATCAGAGCAGTACTTGATACAAAAAAGGGAGGTTGTGAAAGGCATACGTCCACTTGATAATGGATGGTTGTTAGCCTGTTTGCATTGAATTCAGTATCATTGGAGGATAGGGATATCGCAGAAGATACTAACTCCAGCTACAAGCGGTCAGTAATATTATATATATATTATATATATTTAATTATTTGTTTTTTTGGTAAGGATCTTGACAGTTATGAGGGTTTTATATCTTGGATGAAGACTTTTCCCTGGACTAGAAGATCTTTAGTTTTAATGTCTAACTTTAGCACTGCGAGATTGGGGGAATGCCTCCTGTTCAGTACCGGAAAAGGTTAATTGAATTGAGTGTTTTGTGTTAGTGCCTGGTGCAGAGCTTTGATCCGGGGCAGTGCCGTGTTAGTTTGGCCTGATGAGCAGCCTCCTCCTCGGGTTAGTCTGAGCTCCAGTGAACTGAGAACACACGCTGCTTCATCTGTGAGGCCAGCCTGCTCCACCACCTGCACATACAAATAAACAACAGTCAACTGAGGCATGCACACAAGGACCATTCGTTCATAGTAAAATTGTAATGTTGACTATATGATAAATCTTCATATATAGATATTCAGTCAAAAACTCATCAAGCATTTTACTACAAGAACCCTGAGTCATTTGGCCCAAGTATTCTCAGCTGGTCTAAAAAGCCCTATGAGGCACACACCTTTCCACATTGTTTACTTTATTGGTACATGTTCAGTATTTGAATATTCTTGTTTTATATTTACAAATATAAATATAGACATAAAACCCAATTATAGGGGCTCAAAATAAGCTGAACTCTATACTTAATTCCTGCCTTGTACTTTCTGGTCCTTACCTGCCACTTGGGAACCACTTATTTTTTACTAGTCATGTTTAGATTAAGGATCTATTTTTGCTGGAAAATAAAGGTTGATTGCATTGGTTGTTCCTCTAAACTTGTCAACACATAATCAATGTCAGAAACAAAGACACACAGGATACAAATAGCAAAAGAAAGCTAATAGAAATGTGAAACAAAAGCCGACCACTAATGACTTAAGACTGCATTGTTTATTTACCATGTGTAAAACCTGTGTTGATCCACTCAGAGGTAGTGGGGAGAAAACTACAAAGCTGACTAAGAGCTTGAGGATCAATAAAGGAGCTAGTGATGGCTGCTGAGGCTGTGGTGACAGAAGAGATGCCAATATCTGCAAACCATCGACTGGAAGAGCATGACCTGCGGCGGAGAAAAGGCAGCACATGTGGTCCCATACTTCTCTGGTACGGACCTGAACACATACAAACATTATGAGCTTATTAACTCAAGAAGCCAGCATGAGAAAGGCTTCACAATATACCACAGAAGTACAGTTGCAATAATTGATTTGGATTTATATTCCAACAAGTGTGTAAGTATCTCTATAACATTATGATCTTCCATGTGTATTATTTACCAGGACAGTGCATATAAACATCAGCACACCTGTAACATGCCGGAAATAGCCAAGGGCTAGTTTTGCTCATGTAACAGATATACAATATATGTTTTATAGTGGTACTCAGGGAGGCTACTTGTCCTGACTACAGCTGGGCAATAAATTGTAAATCAAGCTGAGCTGAAAGACAGAGTTTGTTACTTTGTACAATATTTATTTTTAAATGGAGAAACTGCTTTTAAATTGTGTTAGAGTTAATACAATGGATTCAATCATCATAAATCTTAAACAGAATATTTTTGGGGCATATAGCCCAGTCCTAGTCCTGGCTTTAGCACAGTTTAGACCTAGTTTAGACCGGTTTAAGACCCAGTATTAGTTTAGTTCTGGTTGCCTGTCTGGTATAGTCCCATTCTCCTTATTTAGTAATGTATTTTCCTACAATAATCCCCATTGTATTTCTTAATTTAGACCAGGTTTAGTCTATATTTGGGCTCACTTTAGTACAATTAAATTCAACTTTATCTTTATCTCACACATATTCTTTATCGTAAGCCTGTAGCATTAACAACTGTATTTGAAAAACATACAGTCAGTTAACTAAGCAACATGGAAGTGTGTCTACTTTTAGCAGCAGGTAAGTCCGCCTGGAGACAATCACAGAGTAATCCATTACACCGTTAATAATGTATGAGTGTTTTGTGAGAGCAGACAGTGGTAAAGAGACACTAGTCCACACACACAGATGAGGGAGAGAGTGCAGGGTGAAAAGCCTGATGTAGTATTGATTCTTCACTAAGTGTCTGGACAGGCCGTCTGAGTTTGGTCACTTCGTCTCCTCTTCTTGTCCTGGGAGAATCTTGTCTACACCACCCTGCATTATTATCTCAACCATTTGTAATTTTCAAGTATTGAGATAATTGACATATTCATTGATTGTTTTTGTGCTGTGCTATATCTGAAAAAAAATATATATAGCCACTTTGACCAATTCTATCTGACAAGAGTCTGCAAGTCCTCCCTGTATTACCCCAGTTTCCTCCCACCATCCAAATATATGCATGTGTAAGGAGAAATGTTCACTGTCCCTATTCAATAAATGTGGTAGTGATTACTAGTAGTCCGTCTATGCTTCTGTGTTAGCCCTGCAATTAATTGTCAATGTCCAGGTTCTAGCCCGCCTAAGGCCCGCAGCGGCAGTAGGCTCTAGTGGGCACATCAGAAATAATTGAAAAATGAATGACTGTCTGACTCACCTGTAGTTGATCCCTGTTGTGCCCCTTGTTGGTGGGGTGGAAGTAAAAGGTCAACAGCCACAGTAAAGCATCACAGTCTCTGTCCGCTGATGTCACCAGAAGCTGAATAGCCACATCCACACAGTGAGCACAGGCCACTAGGAGAAACCAGGCTTCAAACACCAGGGCGAGCCCCCTAAGAGACACAACACACACGATACTCAATACAACATGTAATACAGTACATCATTTTAAAACTGATGGGTGCTGGTTAGAGCCCACCGTAATACTATAATTTAACAAGGCAAAGGAAGGACAAAACAAGTTAGTAATATTACACTTGCAAGGAGAAATACGCAGAGGGAAGCCTCAG
>JAVQKC010089192.1:0-25120 GCA_036025475.1 Philypnodon macrostomus
TGACTGAGTAAATGTGACTGAGTAAATGTGACTGAGTAAATGTGACTGAGTAAATGTAACTGAGTAAATGTAACTGAGTAAATGTGACTGAGTAAATGTAACTATGTAAATGTAACTGAGTAAATGTGACTATGTAAATGTAACCGAGTAAATGTGACTGAGTAAATCCACCTCTGGTTGTAAGTTATCTTTAGTGAAAGTTACAGACACTTAAAAAACTATCCTTGACAGACAACAACATCTGATTTCTCATAGCATGGTTCTTGTTACTGTGAGTTAGTGTTTTTAGGTTCATTGTCAAGGCTGAGAAGAAATGTTGACTGCCGTGTAAACAACTCAGTCCAGTTTTGCGAAAGCATATCGAAGGAACAGGATATGATCTGATTTACTGAAGCCAGCCTTTTGAGGAGAAAATATGTGTAATGATGTGAAAAGCAAATTTGTCAGGCAAAGGGGGTAATTTCAGGCCTCTTTAAAGTTTTACACACATTTCTGATACTTCTAGATCGTGTGAGATGATTTGTGAGATGCTTCTTTCTCTCTACTGAAAACGCCCAAATTAGGTGCACGTTCCTTTAAGACCCTCTTTACTCCCGCAGGCCACACCAACTTTACTATAAAAAGTGAAACGGTAGCAGGGTGGGGTTTCTACATAGTCTACATAGAAAGTCTGTGAATGTTTTTGACAAGGACACAACATTATAACATGGTAGAAATAAATCCAAGTGAAGTAAAGGTAACACAACAGGGCCCCTTTAAGAAGCATCTCCAAAGTCATTAGCCTTATGTTTTGGGGCTGCTTGGCCCATAGTCCTAGCAACTGTTAGATAAACTCATAAACTGTGATCAAAAGTGCTACTATGCTCTAGATAGATTTTGACCAGCACAAATCCTTCATTGTGGTATATTGAATTGTAACATGATATCAACAGCTTCCTATGTGGTGTCTGAGTGGGAATAGTTTCCTCCCTTGCGACTGTGGTGCCAGTATTATTATTACTGGATGACTGGATGTTAACTAATGCATAGAAGTGGGCATCTCCAGAAGGTGTTAGCATCTCCTGCTATGGTGGGACCAATTGAAAGTTAGATTTGGTGTGGTTTTTAGCTATGTATTTTTTGACCTACCATGCCTATATGAACAATCTTTAATCAGCCTTATTTCAATGTCTAATTAATAACATTCTTTTCCTTGTAATATTGTGTGAATGTAAAGTAGTTTCTTAGTAGACACATATGTAATCATCAGTGCTGTGAAGTGCAAGCATCTGGCCATACACAATTAGGGGTGGGACAAAATATTGATATATTGATAAATCAAGATCTTTATTTTTCCGGAGATCTGTATTGGTATATCGGAATTTAAAATATTTTGTATATTTCACAAAAATCTAATCTGCCAGTTCTCACATTTTGTTTCTTATTTTGAGAAAGTCGACTTATTTGTGAGATACTGTTGAAGTATTCACCGTTCTAATTATTAAAATAACAGTATTTCATCAAAAAATGTGAGCCATGTATCGCGTATCGTATCGAATCGTGAAGTAGCCTGAGGTTCCAAGCCCTCACAATTATGACAACATAAGAATCTTAATACATCACAATTTGATTCCATCGTTATTTGTATGCCCAAGACATTTAAGTCAATGTAAAGTAGTGACAAATCTACCTGACATTAATAGAAATGTACCATATTTTTGTTTGAATCTATTTATAAGGGAAAGAGCCCTTACTGGTTCTTGATGTAAGTGTGTAGCAGCAGTTGCAGGTCAGGGGCTCACCTCAGATGCAATAGGCAGCCCCCATTTACTCTCCACTGCCACCTACTGGACAAAAACACAAACCTATATGGGAAGTAGACTTTAATTGGCTCAATTTGAACACAAATCTGTTGGTTTTATGCCAGGGCTGGGAAATATATCCAATTGTACTGAATGTTTTTCTTGTATGATTTGAATTTCCCATATTTCCTGATGCCAATAGGATTTTAAAAAAGTTTTTTGGGGGAAATTGAAGAATTTTGTTACTACTAAATACACAGACTTGTTTTTTAAAATAAAATAAAAAAATCTGCTAGACTTTTGTAAATGTGAGTGTTATTTCCAAAAGGAAGAAGCAGACACAAATGAATTGCAATGAAATTAATGGTAATAATTAACAGGCTTCACCGTCACACAGAATAACTCAATCAAAGAGAAACAAAGCTATGCCCATAGCCTGGATCATGTATGATATAATCCCTGTGCAGTAAAATGCACTAAGTTCTATATAATTGTCTCTAGGGAAAATGAGAAACAAAAATATTATAGGCCCACTACATTTTTAAGCTTTATAACACAAAAGTCTATGAAAAGCATTGTCTGGGTGACCAGCCACTTAGCATGGGCTATTACTAAATGTATGGATGGATGGATGGATGGCATAGTAGCATTGTTAGCTGTCGGCTTTCATGTTTAGCTATAAAATGTGAATAGTCACACACATGCCCAAAAGCCATATAATTACAATGAAGTCAATATGTTCACAACACATTCAGATTGGGGTACAGCTCTGCACAATCGATACTCATTGTGTTGTATTTAATTGCGCTGGTTCAGTCTGATCATTGCTGTGGTCTGACTGCAGGCTGTTTGTTTGTCTCTGCTCTGTGCTAACCCACATCTCTCGGTTTGTTTACTGCGTGTGTTTTTGTGTGTCCTTCACAGAGCATGCATCAGTACAGTTTACATCACGCCTTCTGCTGCCATAGTAAACAGTGAATAATTGGCTGAGCTGGACTGGCCGTCTGCCGTCCTTGTTTAGCTTTGTGTCGGGTCAAAGCTAGCTGTATCTGACTCAAGCTCATGTAAAGAAATTAAATATATGAAATGATCTTCCAAATCACCTTTGTTGCTTTAATAAACATAATCTGGACTTTATTTACTATGCTAGTACTTTGGTACATGTATGATTATAATGATGGTTGATGTAAGTCTTTTGCTTGAGTGGCTGGAGCCTATCCCAGCTGCTTTGAGCCTGAGGTGGGGTGCGTACTATACACTAATGGCCAGTTAATAAATTGTAGAGTTAACACTTTCAATCATTTACACTAATATTGATTGATTACGGCTATTTTGATTATTTTTTCAGTGAAGTTAAGCAACATTTATTTCTCCTTTCAACAATTGCAGTACTTTATGATCTCCATCATGGCTTTTTGTACAATTTACTACTAATACAATGATATAAGTAACATTTTTGAGCCTGTACCAGTGCATTAACCAAAAGACAGTTGTGTTAAGTGTTGCTCCTGCCATGACCTCTATTAGTGGTTAAATGCTTGATAATCACTGGGTAGTATAAACTGAATCACTCAAATATATAACTTCATCCCCGTGTTGATGTTTTTGTTTTACCCTGTTCTATAATTTCTGGTTGTCACAGACCAAACAATTAAGTTATATGTTTATGTATACATTTTTGAATGAACTCGGCTTCTCATTTTCACATAAAGAAACAAAAAGTTATTTTATTGATATTAGCAAATTAACATTTGACATTGATAGTGTTCCTAATGTTTGCTGCAGACCACAAACCTCTCTCTCTCCTCTGTAGTAGGGCTATTATCACTGTCGTCTGAAGCTGAACTCACAGGCTGCTCTTTATTGATCGCCCCCTCAGCTCAGGTCAAAGACTGTTTTTATTATTTTGCCCTGGTCTCGACTCCCTTAGTGCATCCAGTCTGTGTCCTGAATCTCATTATGAAAAAGCCTCAAGGATATTGGACATAATGGTGTAAGAGATGTGCTGTTCTGTTATCTGACCAGTAGAGGGTAGCCATGTTTGATGTTTTGGTAGTTTTTAAAGGGGTCTTTGTGACATTGTTAATGAAAATAACTGAATACTTGGGCGCTGATGTGATGTTTTTCTTTGGAAATGTATATATATTTTTGAGGAGAGAAAAATACGACAATGTAACCTTGAACCCCATAGTTTAAAATATTGCTGATAAATAAGATACTTTTTTTGCATCAAAGTGAAACTGTTCAGAATACAAAATTATGTAATAGTAACTGCATCCAGTTCACAAGTGATTAATAAGGCATCAAGATTTGATATTGCTGCTAAGGGCAACATGTTATGTTCTCAAACTGTGGCACAGTCATCACTGGTGGTACGCAGGCTTAGTGGTATAGCAGGTCTAGTTTAGTTATTTTAGTATTAGCACAATAAAGTATTTGTCTCTCTATCTGTAACTCTATCTTAGTTAGGTATAGCCACTGTCCTCTGACCACCGTTAGTGGGGAAAATATATCATTTTGTAAAAGAGATCCAATTTAGGTCAATCTTAAAATGTATTCAATCCAATTTAAACATGGCTTTTGTGTTGAAAGCTACTGGGTGTGTGAGGTCACAGTTCAACACCGGAGGTCAGAAGTCACTCATCCATCAATTAAACATATAGCACTTAGCTAATGAGTTTCACAGACACACAGACACACAAACACACATGTGGCTAATATGCTGCCATAATTACACGGTTTTGTATTGGACAAACTAACACCTTCAGCCACATCCACTTAGTGCACATACTGTAAATTGCAAATCCCCCACGCAATCAAACCTATTGCGTCTAAGTGCTTTCTCTCTGGTAATGATGCAAAGAAAATGCAAGTTGCTTAGACCTGTGAATGTCTGGTGAAGCACTCGATGTAAGCTGTGCAGAAACTCCTTGGTGTATTGTGTAAGTGTATCTAACAAACATAAATATCCACACACCATTAAAACAAAAGGCCTATTATCAACGGCTGTGGCTCTGGATCTAATATCTGCTCATTATTGCTTAAATGTTATACACAATGAATACTATGGCCCCACAAGGACTCAGTGATGTTTTCTGGGTTAAAGTTTGTTTGGATTTGTTGTTGTCTCTTTTAATATGTAAACTGAACCGTGATTGGTTGATTTAAATTGTGCCCATCATCCACCTGGGCACCACCCAGAAGGCTATATAAGGAAGTCAGACTGACCAGAATGTAAACACTCTAAAGAAGGCTTCAAGCCGAAACGCGTAAGTGTTTACTTTTTGTGATGTAGCCACAAATAAAAATCTTATGTGAGTTTTTCTGTCCTGGCATTTTTTTTTACAAAGAATGATCTGCTACCCTTCTAAGTTTTGACTGATCTGTATCTTTTGGGTCTAGCACTCAACTAAAGACTTGAAGAGGTGCAACTTATAAACAATTATTCCTGTATCAGTGGTATGATTAGGAAAAAAATTGTTTATGATATTTTGGACCATAATTGTGTGGCTTTCTGTTTCGGTAAAAAATTGGCCTGTGAAGTTGAACTATATTGGGACCTAGAAAATCTGAAACACCACTGAAAAAAGTGAAGCCATAGCTAAAAAGATGTTAAATTCTTTGCTTAATTACCTACTCTCATAACAAGTAGTCATCATTTACAGTAGACATTCAACTAAATCTTAGATTGCTTGTCAATTTGTGTGAGTCCATATCTATTCCACTTGGGGGCAGTGTTTTCTCCGGAGACAGTAATAATCAGGCTGCTGACACAAAGAGAGTAGTCATGGAGCAGCATCTTTTTTATTCCTCCCTTGACATAAATACATGCTTTATAATTTAGCCTATTACATGTGACCATCATTTGCCTTGCTTTGTATCTTTGTTAGTATTTATCCAGTTGTAACTCTTGTTGGACCTCTTGTGTGTTTTTGCATGAATAAACCTATTTTGTTATCCCTAGCATCCAACCAGCAGGCAGCGTAAGGAGAAGTAGGCCGCTTAAAGATAGCTCCCGGCAGCCTCAATACCAGCTCCCAAAATATATCAGCTCATGAGAGTCACCCTCTTGCCCTCCCCCACTACTATTCTTCTTCTTTTGCTCTTTCTTGTGTCAAAAATAGAACAAGATTGGGCCTTTTTGAATTTACAAATTGATAGCCCAGGTGTATCTCCCCGAGGTGTGAATGTGTCTGGATGTGTGTCGAGCACCTTAGGGAGTCTTGAAAATGTTCCCAGTTATAACAAAACATAGCATTGCCCTTAATAAAATATTTTTTGTTAGCTATCCATTTCTCTGTGCTTTGAACTTACTGGGTCACATGTACACACGATTAGTTTGTTTACACTCACTGGCCACTTTATTAGGTAGACCTGGCGTTGTTGTTGTTTACTGCTGTAACCACGTGCTTTATGTTTTGTCATCTTGTGTGTTCAGAGATTGTCTTCAGGCCTTGATGACTCAGACCACAGTCTATGGCATCAAAATATCATCATTTTTGTCCACCAAACTGCCACTCCTTGATTTATTTTTCATACCATTCTCTGTAAATGTTAGAAAACACTTAACTGGCACCTAAATCCAGTGGCTCGTTAGCTATTTGAGCTGAAGAACAGATAAATAGGCTTAACTAATAAATTAGCCAGTGAGTGTATACAGTAAGTTCAACATTAGCTTCTTCTTTTTAGACCCAAAATTTGCCATGAATAACTGTATTAATAAAACATGCAGCCTGTATTTTAGCTCGATGCTGCCTCTTGCTGTGTGGATGTACTTTACCCCCCACTGGCCCATATCCACAGAGAATGAGGACAATAGTTTGGCTCAGAGACATGTGTGCCTAATGTAGCCCTTTATGTGGGAAAGTGGCACTGCATTGAGATTGTAGCACAGAGAAGGGCTCATTGTGTTCTGGTACTCCGAGTCTACTGAAGAGGCTTGTGACATTGCATAGGACGAGACTTTAAAACACAGATTCTAAAGATCTGTCTATGTGTGCCAACAGTTTCTCATCTCAGCAATATGTTAACCTCTGAATGAATTTCAATAACTGTTTTCAAGTAGATAGGGCACCACTTGCCTTGATGTTTTAAGAAAACTGTTTTAAAGGACTCAGATAAATGGAGTCATGAGCTCTACAGTCACATGTTTAATGGTCAATAAGAATAATAATGAGGTGAAAGCTACTATTCACATTTTGTTTTCATTCTGAAACTATATTATTTGTGTAACTGGCTGGTACTGCATGGGGCTGGGAATCATAGAGAACCTCACCATTTAATATGATGGCTCATGATACCGATAATATCACAATATGGCAATACTGCAATAATCTATTTATTGATTTTTGAACATGATAACCTATTATAGATCACCTTTTTTAAAGGAACTAATACAGGCTCAGTCGGTAGAGCGTGCAGCCCATATTCAGAACCTACAGTGGTTGCCCGTTGTGAGTTGTCTCCTCTACTGTCCTAGCAAATAAACCCGGAAAATGGACAAAAAATATCTTTGAAAAAAATGTAACTGTATTTCAATAAATTAGATTTTTTTATGAAATACAGTTAAAAAACAAAATTTAAGTACTTCTAGATTTTAATTTTGTGAAAAGATATTATTATTAATTCCAATATACAGCAGCCTGCAATATTGATACTGTATCACTAAAAAGATCACGATATATCGGAATATTGATAGTTTTTCACATGCCTAGTACTGCATATGGCTCAAAATGATTTTGAGCAAAATAACTGCCGGACTGTGAGATCCTTTTTCCTGTCAAACAACTATGCAATTAAAAAATCATATGCATACCACTTCACCTTTTTAAAACCACATGTATTTCTGTATGTGCTGAGTCTATGCATTTCCTGGTCAATTACCCTTTGTACCCCCATGGTGCATTTTCATACAAAAATCACAAATGTAGACATGCCAGCGCACACCCACGCAGCAATATTGAGGTCAGATTGAGAGATGAGACAACCCCCATCATGGCTACACCCTGTGGCTATACCTCCATGAACCGTTTACTCATGTAGAAGCAGGCCCAAAAGAGAGGTGCTAAAATACAAATGAATACAATTAGAGCCACAATAAGCACAGTGGTGTCAGCAACATACAAATTGGCATTGGGGTTTGGAACAGGGCTGCATAATATTAGAAAACCGTACGATATGTGATAACTACATTGATTATTGTGATTTGATTGTGGATTTTTTAATACCTTTTGTAGCTTTAAGGCTTTATTAACCAATTTATTTTAATTGAAAAATACAAATACATGACTCTGGAGTCAGACTGGACCTACTGTGTATCAAAACTTACTTCAGACTAAACCAGGTTAAACTCGAGGACTGTTTTGGGTATACACTGGATAGAATTAAGAGTCAGAATTGACTTCTTGCCGTATGGATATTGCATTTTCCGATATTGCAATAATGATTATTTTGTGATACGGTGAAGCCCTAGTTATGAGGGGAGGATGCTACATAGATAAAGCATAGGAATGGGGGAGCAGTAGATCTGTGCGGCGTTGCCCTGAGATACAGGATGTCGTAATAAGGCAATTGGGAGACGGAGAGAGAGGCAAAGGGATGTAGAGAGGGGTGGGAGGAGCCCATTTGAGACAGGAAACGGGGGGGAAGGAGAGTATGACTCAAAGAGAAAGGCATCCGTTTTCATGTCTGTTTAGTGAGCCACCACCCCTGTGTTTTTGCCCACAGTGGAACATTCCATCTTGCTCTGGGCTCTGTTGTTGTGCAGAGCTGCAGAAGGCCTGCTAGAGCCAAGCAACAGACACTGAGAGAAGAGAGGCAAGGGTAACTAACATCCATAGACAAGAAGAAGAGGACACTGGACACTGTGGACAGATACTATCAACAAGAAATAAAACCGGAGAAGAGGACGCAAGAGCAAGTCATAGGGGACATTGAGAGAAAGTGAAAGTCTGGCAAGGTGAAGGAGGAGAAGGAAGGAAAGGGAGGGAGGAAGGACGCTATAGGACATGAGGAGGGGCACCTGACTGACATGACTGCTGCTACTATCAGCTAATTCAGACGCACAGCGAGACTGAGCAAGATTTCACATTTTTGGCCTTGTTTTTGTCTTTTTGCAAAGCCTTGTCCTCCATCCTTTCTTGTCTACTGAGCGAGAGGACAAGAGAAAGAGGAGAAGCAAAAGGAGGAGGAGGGGGTAGTCAGTAACCCTCTCCTCTGCCCAGACACTGAAATACAAGCTAGACAAATAAGCCTCAAAGCTGTTTCTATTGCCGATTTTGCCATTGCTTCACCGCCAGCTCCTGTGGTCCCCGGGCCAGCGAGCGGCTCCCAGGCACCGCTCATGTCCGTGAACTCGGAGAAATCCTCGTCCCCCGAAAGGTAATGCTGTGCCCCCTAAACACCTGTCCTATACACCTTTCCCCTATATGTCTTATGTGGCACTATGCATGTTATATTCTTTCTATGGTTTCTATTGTAGCCCCAAGCACAGTCTGACCACCTACCCTCTCCTCACCACCTCCATGTTTTGTTTCTGTCTGTCTATTTTGCAGCTATTGTCTGGGTCACGTTGATTTGAATGTATCACAGAATAGAAATGCACAGTGCATTGTTGTTGCAAAAGACAAAATCATCTCTTTTGCACACCTTTACCTAAACACATTAGCTGCTAGCTACTCTCAAGGTTGCAACATTTCTTATGACAACAATGACAAATGCACACACATACACCACAGGCAGTGTCTCGTATATGGAGCCAGAACACAGAGCTTACACAGCAGTGTGTGTCAACACACGTCAACATTAGGACAGAGCCATGCAGCAGCAGCAGCAGCAACAGCAGCAGCAGCAGCAGCAGTGCATCATAGCTGCAAGACAACAATACACTTCAGTGGCAAAGCATCACTAAACAATGATGACTTATGGCTAACACATGGGCATCAATTAAGTGTTTGAGACGTAAAACTCACTGGCCACTTCATTAGGTAGACTTTTTCCTTGCTTGGAAACTCGATCATACAGTCAGTCTTTTTAATTCCAGAGGTCAGAGACGGATTTTGAAAAAAAATTGAATGACAACATTAGCTCAGATTACCACTAATTACATCAAGGTCTGCAGAAGACAAGCTTTGAATTGACAAGATGATCTAACATGAAGCAGGTGAGCTACAGCAGCTGGAGACCACCCTGGTGCCACTTTATTAGGTACAAGGTCTACCTTATAATGTTAAAAATGTTAAAAAGATGTATACAAGTATGTGAATTGTGACTAGACAAACATGGCCCTATTATATTCTCCATGTTTCTGAATATCACGGTTACATCAACACAAAGTAGCCTTTTGCCTCAGATCAAGTATTTGTGATTGTACTTGTTAATGATTTGCAGCTACTTGTGCCTAATTAGGTCCTTCAAATGGACACTTACAAAAAAGAAAATGGAGGCTTAACTTCTCATCAGCTTTATGACAATTTTATGATTTCCACTGTGTTTTGACTGCTTTTGGTAAAAGTACTTGAATTTGTTACTACTTTATTATACCTGCACTTACTGGCCATTAGATAGACCATGCCCCTGTCAAAATTGGCACCCAGTGTGGTCTTCTGCTGCTATAACCAAGCTGCTTCATGTTTAGTTATCTTTATTTAATGCTACAATTAGCATGCTAGTTGTGATAGGTTGGTCCCCGGTCACTTCACTGAATAGCATTGGGCTATATTTTAGTCTTATTTGAAATGTCTTGATATCTATGACGTTGCTGGAATTTTGGACCTTAAAATGTATTGGGAAGGGCTTGAATTTGATCTTGGGAAAACATAGAAGTAGATTTTAGAATTACTATGTTCAGTTCAACAATAGGTTTATTAAAGAAGTCGGTCTGTTGGGAAAGGTACCTTTCCATGCTCAAGTCCGTCAAAGTCATGGTGTGTGTGTGAACTGTTTAGATTGTGCACATGCATTCATTCGGATCTGATTGGACCAAGCCTTAATTCCTCCTGAAAATGTGGAAAGAGCTGTGTTTGATGGCGCTACAGGCAGACCATGACTCAGGTAGCCACTGATGATGATGTGCCAAGTACAATCAGCTAAAGACACACTACAGCCTACTGCAGCCAGGGCTGGCCCACTGAAAACGCAGCACAGTGGACAATTCAGATAGACGAGACAGACATGGACATTACACATATAGACATTACATGGGCTGTTGGGCACAGAGGGGAGCAACGTTCAACAAGCATTGACATGTCATAACTGTCTGTACCGTCATTACAATGTCTGTCTAGCAATATTTGTGCATGTGTTTTGACATAGTACCTGTGAATGAAAATGTAAACACAAATAGAAGATGATTTACTAGTTAAATAGGGTGAAATCCAAATCCAAAGGACTAAACCAGGTCTTAACCAGGACCTAACTAAGATACATTTCTGTAAGATAAACAAAAGGACATTGTTGCAATACACATATTTTGAGAGAGATTGTGTTTGAAAACAATACATTTACCATTTTTGTGCACCCCTAGACAAGTGAAATTTGGTGTACGAGACAGTAGCAGTAAAAAACAAAGCTATCACTTTGTAGCTACGTGCATGTTTTCTGTGTATTAGAATGCAGATATAAATAAAACACTTATGTGTAGAAGGCTGCATTAAGATAACATTTCTCACCATAGTACATGCATCATCTGGCAGCCATGACAGGTTCGAGGCCTTACAGCCCAACTATTCTTTGTTTGGGTCGTGGTAGTCTGACTGTAATTAAGAATAATGGAGTAGCCCATTGTGAGGAAGGTAGCAATGAATAGATACACTCAACAGACTGCTGCTAGCTGAATAGGCTCAGACATCTCATATGACAGGAGCAGTGTGCAGGACCATTTTACTATATCAGATTGAATATTAGATGTTCAGAAAGACATTGTGCATTGTGCAAATGCTGTAGAAGAAAAATGAATCAATCTAATCCACATTTTACCTCCAAAAGTCTACTTGCATATGGCCAAGGACAAGTAGGTTCTATCAACAATTTTATCAGTAGTTGTAGGCTGCTCACATCTTTCTGGCTCTTCATAGTAACTCCAGACAGAGATTTTGTGGAGGTTGCAAAACAAAAACAGAATTTTAAAAGCAACCACATTTTAAAAGCATTAACTTGCTGCATTTCTTAAAACATTTGCTATACTGTTCATTTTGATAAAATTATAGAGCTCAGATATGCACACACTGATAATGTTTCCTTCAAGGGTGGGAATACCACTAGCTAAACAGACCTCGATGAAGCAGGCGAATGTGTGTTCGAGCCTGGTTGCCTTTTGTTCTGAGCTGACGCAGATCCCAAGCAGAAAAGATGCGGATGAATATGCCTATTCATTTACATAATCTGGCAGCTGTTTAAAGGGATTGATATGGAGAGGCATATGTTGAAAAGATCAGACTCATTAAGATGCAAGTAAACCGTTAGTATCGCCCTGAAGTCTAAAACAGTCTTAAATTCTTCTTGAAGTGAGATGTTGTGTAATCAGAAGAACTAGATCAGCAAAACCCTCCGTTAAAGAAAAATACTCAACATTTACTAATCAAGTTAGAATTTCCTTTTAAAAATGATTTGGATGTTCACTTGGTTGATATATACTTCATTGCACAGGCCCTGTACCTGGTCTGTAGAGCCATATTATGTATTAATTCTGCATTATGTAATAATCTGCCAAAATGTTTAATTAAATGTTACCTTATTACCATATTGGGTAATATAACCACATTTTGTAATAAACTGACTCCAATGCAATATGTAATAAAATCACACACAAGTTGAGAAAGTTATTACAACATGCGGTTGGTGAACTTTTACATTTTATAATAATTCTCAAAATGTAACAAAAATTTGCACATTTTTATTGCATATTGTGTCAGTTTACTACAAAATGCAACATTTTATTACAAAATGCAACAGTTTATTACAAAATGCAGTTTTATTACACTTGAAGTCAAACTGTTATTACATTTTGGCAGATTATTATAATGGGTTACAAGGGTTCTTTTGGCCCATTTTTAAAGATCCCAATCCCACTAGATCATCCATTTCTGGAACTCTCAGCAGCCAGCCTCAACAATGCCATGTTTACTGAAATCACTCCAGATGCTAAGGATATCAATGCATTTTGTGAATAGGTGTACCTGATAAAGTGGCCACAGTTTTGTGTTAGTTGAATTTAGGCAGGCAAAAAGAAGATTGACCATCTATAGTTTAAAAGCAAAGGAGAATAATTAATAATTACGTGAAAGAGTCTATTTTTGTGCAAATTTTTTCAGCACAAATTATGTTATAAAACCATCTGTTGTTCAGGTGTGCTTGAATACACTCACCTCTGCATCATAATTGCCTTGAGGTAATAGGAAATATGTTGTAACAATTCCCAACGGATATTGTGTGTGACTTGTTTGGTAAACTAAAACGTATAGAAGGTCTTAAAGAGAGCACTAGGTGGAACGATGACAAATTTATCCTGGAGCGCTCGCATTACGAAGACGATCCTTCTTGTGTAACTTGGTCCTTTTTAAAGACATGGAGCTGTAGATAGATACCGCTGTAAAATCTGACCACTTATTTTAAACTAAAAATATCAAGTGACTTCAACTGAATCCAAAGTTTCACCAAGTAAGATTTATTTTCGGATTAAGAACAAAATATTGTATTCAAATATAGTTGAGTGCACAATATATCTCAAAATGATCATTATCAAATGCAATATCCGTATCGCAAAAATGGAAATCATGCCATTGTCTTTAATCATTTTTCCTATTAGAGCCATGAATGAAATGTGTTGTTACTAAACTCAACAAAAATCTAGTCATGATTTTGTCCTGCTTTGGTCTTGTTTTATTCCTTGTTAAGTAATCTAACTAGTAAATAAAGGTAAACTGCTTCTTTGAATTTTAGGGGTCACCTATCCCAGCAACTATGGGCTTAAGCCATGGTGCAGTGGCCAATAATTATGAATCTTTAAAGGCAATTGTTTTTTCTAGAAGTGAGGTAGTCAAATTTTATAGTGTAGAATTACAGTCCGTGTGAGAGGATCTATGTATGCGTGTTTTGACATCTCGGGCGCACGTGAGCAGCTTAAATCGTATTTCAGCGGGGAGATGACATACCATTTTCTGTCGCAACTCACGGCTTGGTTGGAGGGCTTACGTCCTTTTACAGAAACTTTCTTTGAGGATTAAATAAAACTTGGATAAAAATAAACATTCAGAGGTCGAAAGTTCACTGGCTTTGTTGTGGAGCTGGTTTGTTCAGCTTTAGAAATGTTTGCTGTATGAAAAGTGCTGGCTAACCCTTGAAGATATATTTTCCCATACGGTTTTCTTTGTGTTTTATGTGTACTTAGCTATAACATATTTGCAGGTGTGACACATTCTGGAAAGCTGTATTCTGACAACTGTTATTGGGAAAGTCCTTGAAGTTGAGTCTAAACTGTGAATGCAATTACTCAAAAAGTCTTTGCCGGATCTTTTTCAACTTTTTTAGACAGTTGCATATCATAAAGACTCTGAACTGGATTGAGTTTGGTACTTTTACGATTAATGGCAATTAATGAATTCACTAATACTGCACTTTAATTGAGCCAATAATCCTGCTGAACATAAACAAAATCGCATTATAAATTACAGAGATCAAATAAAGAATGCCTCAATAGCGCCCCCATGTTTTTGAACCCTATGGGACTCGACATAAAATATTATTTTGGCCCCAGCCTTCAACAAACTGGAAGTCAACCATTTTGGATTCAAATGGTTAAGTCAGGTATATTTGACAGCCTCTAACTTGAACATACTTTGCACGATTAGGCTCAAACCGGAAACACTGAATTACCCCCCAGCCCTGAACAAATCTGACCAGTATGATGACCTGTATAGCACCCCCTATAGACTGAAAGAAGAATGTAGTTTTGTGGAAATTAACCAAATTTGGCAAAAAACATCCTTCACAAACATCAAAAAAGTTAAATAGACCTTTCTTATGTTTGTCATGGTTTGGAGGCGGGGCCTCTTAATTGCTTGTTAACAATATAAAAACCCACAATGATTAAGGTGCCCGTTGGTGCTATAGCAGTTGTGATATACACCTTGCTGTCGGGTACAACAGTGTAGGTCTAGTTATTATTGTCAAATGACAAGATGCCAAATCTGCAATTTAAAAAAAATAAAAGCTACAATAAAGTTAGACTTAAAAAAAACAGATCAAAGAGAAGAGACTAGAACAGGGCTACAGATGCTGTGTGACGTATTGGACTGGTTCCAGTCTGTCAGGGAGCCAGCTCGATGCAGCAGACAGCAGTACATCAGCGCTGGGTGGACAGTAGCATCCACTCGCCATACAGTCTCCTCCACTGGCCTAATACTATACATGGCTTCCACCATCTTCGTCATCCGACCGACCCACATTGGCACAGACACAAACGGGGACATAGCAACACACACACTAAGCCCAGAGCAGTCCCAGCCATTCTGCGACATGACAATAGGTAATGAAGCGTAGCAGGGAGCTAGCTCGCAAACTAGAAACCCTGCCCTGCTTGTCTGGCCTCCATTATCTACGCGGTCCACCCGTCCTGATCATGCACTGAAAGGATACTGCTGTTGTTTTTGGGATGGACTGTGTCTGCTTTCATAAGAGAAAAGGCTACTCCTCAACATAGCCCCCATGACTTTATGTACCACCTGTGCAAAATTCATTATCTTTTTGTCCACTCTTATTGGGGTGATTGTAGCTTATCCCAGCAGCTATGGGCCTTAGGTGGGTAACACCCTGGATGACCAGTTAGTCTCAGGGATGACACAATAACTAATAACCATTTACTAGGGGCAACTTGCATATCTTTGAATGGTAAGAAAAAGCTGAAGACTCACAATAACATATAGGGAGGACATGAACATTCCAATAAGATATAATAGTCGTCAAGGATTGAAGAGGCCTACTTTCTCCATCTTTGATCTCATGACATGGTGATTAAATTGTTGGCGTTGTGGTCAAAACCTGCCAAATCTGACTTCATCACAGCATTTCTTTCTTGCTGTGTCACTGTGGAGTAAGCACTTTGGGACTTTCCATCGTGTTTTTGATGAAGTCCTGTGTGGTTAATCAGTAATAAGAAGCACTGAGCTATCCGTGAACAAGACACTTCCCAAGTCAGTCTTGTCAAGCTGATCGCCATGGCAACAACCCACGGAGGACAGGTCACGTGACACACAGGTCATGTACACCTGATCAGAGAGATGCAAGAGATTGGTTAATGGAGACTGGAGGATGGAGCCAGAGAGCAGGCTATGTTTTGCTAGCTGGTGTTGATTAGGTGTTATTGCAATATTGCCAAACCAGTGAATAATCTTCCTTTATTAAAGCCTTGAATGAAAATGTGTTTTGACAAAATATTCAGTCAAATCAGTCAAATTTTTGTCATGAGGATTTCCTTGATTTAGTTTAGTTTTTATTTTTATCTTAAGTTTGATTTTTAACTATTTTAACTAAAATATATTAAAAAAATCACAACAAAAAGGCTAGGCACATCAACACGTTATAATAGTAGCTTTATACTTAAAATCTACAGTTATTAATCTAAAGACGCCCTGAATGCATTATTGAATTTAAATTCCTCATCCAAGGCCACAGAGTACATGCCAGAAATCCTGCCCTCTTTAAAGCCATTACGGCTGGTGCACACCAAGCCGAAAATCTGCGGTCGGACAGTTCGTTGCTATTGATGTCATTGTAACTTTGGTGTGCCATGTCCCGCGGGCGTGATTGACAACTTTCACGGATTCCACATGTTGAATCGGTGTGGTTGCCGGGGCTCTGAAGTGCTCTGATTGGTCATGTGCTGAACGTTGGCCAGCGAATCAGTGCAAGAGAAGTGGTCTGGAAGAAAACAATAGTGCTGCTTCCGATGCTAAACAATAAAGTGTTGGGTGAAAAAGATGTTTCTCTGTGTCGGCGAACAGGGGTGTCGGGTTGGCCTTTAGCCTATGAACATACCCCAGTCACTTCATCTGACGAGAGAACAGGGACAATTGGAAGGGCTCGAAATGATGTGACATTCAAGGGGCTTCAATCTTTTCTGTTATTATTAACTTCAAATATTACTGTGTTAAGAATATAGCTGTGTGAAAATTGCTTCAAATTTACTAGCTGGTAATGGACATAAATAACATAATATAACTTGTGGATTAACAGTTTTACAACCATAGCTATTCCCCTGATAACCAAGCATACAGCTCAAAAAATAGTACATGTGGTATTGCAGTGATATTATCAAGATTACAGTCCCCAGTATAAGTAGTTGGGTTTGTGGCCATTCCATTCCTTGTTCAGCCAGTCTGTTTACATAAACACATACCAGTCAACGTTTCTCTCAGCGATTTTCTAGACTTTCCCTCAAACTGTCTATTCTTAGCTGCTTCTCTTATCTACCCTTACCTCTATCTCTCCACCATCTGTTGTCTCAGGCACCTTTATACTTCTGTATTGAAATGTAATGTTACTGTTAAGACTTTCATTTGCACTAATGACACCAGGTTGAATTGAAATGCACGAAGATGAGAATCTGAATCCGGATTAAATCAATCAAAAATAGACTATAGCTCATTTGTGATGGATGGTCATTTCGTACTTCAATTCTTTATTGCCTAATGTTTTGTTTAAGTTGAAAGCATCAATGACAACTGAGGATAAAACACAATAAAGTAAAAAGGAAGAGAGAAATAAAAGTTAAAAAAAAAGACTGCAAAATGACATGGATGTTTCATTGTAGATTTGCAATGCATGCTGGGTAATACTCAACAGGGGACAGAGGCTGCACTGAAGTGGAGGAATGATAATAAGCTGTTTGTTTGTTTTTATGGTTGGAATGTATTGCATTTGTTTGCACAGCTTTGCATACACAGGTGAAAATAGAATAAATGTTAAGATTTGATTTTTGTTGATTTTTGTTTGAAGATGAACATTTCTGTAGCTCCTCGTGCCCTGAGTCACTAGACTGGAGCAAAACTGATTGTGATGTTGATGATGTTGTGTCTGAGAAACTGTGGGCTTATTATCACCACACTGGACTTATATGTCAGTAAGAAAATAAAGATATAGTCCATATACAGAGCGTTAATGAAAAATAGATAAGTCGAATTACATATTATGATGCCCATGTTAAACAGGAAAATATTTTGGTATTTCAGTAGTACTATGTATCCAACTCCCCTGGTGAATTCTAAATGCTGTTAGATAAGTAATGTTGATTTAACTTGAATTACAGTGGAACAATGATAACATTCTTGTACATTGATAGAAATCTTTAAATCTTGCTATTCAGAAATGTATATAATATAAACCACACTAAATTCACATAAATAAATGCTCTCAAATGCTTAATCTAAATGTATGCAAATATGTTAAGCTCGCAGCCTTACATGGTGAAGTCTGGTTATGCAGCAGTAAATTAAAGTGAGTAATGGTGTGTAGAGCCTGGGTCATTATAGATGGGTGTGGTGCTTCAGATGGTGTGTGGTAAAGACACTTTCTCCTTTATCTAAGCACGTTAGATCTTTAATATAATTAGTTCCGTCCACAAAGTCAAAATAAACAAACGTATAAAAAGTCATTGCTGTTTATTTGGTTACTGCATTATACCAGGGCAACATAAATGCACTCATGCAATCTTTGTTTCTACAGTTTCATCTGTCATTTCAATAATAGTAGTATTCAAAATAATCGGGAAATGAATCATCTGTGCGGCAATATCAGACCTGATGCAGAGTATGCTGTATGGGCTATGGTACTGCACTATGTAAAATATAACATTATATTGAAAGTTACACAAATTACCTTTGTGGCAGGCATGTTTTATTTATCAGCCCACACTACCATTCTCTAGTGGCTAGAGTGTGTGATCTAACTTGAACTGTGATTATTTTTCTGTGATTTTATTTCTGTATTTTTCATTTACTTTAAATTTGAAATCAATAAAAACAATATGTAGGCTTCAAATAAGTTGAACATCAAAACTATATTCAGGCTCCGTATGGCTTTGTTTAGGCCTATGCAGTTACTCTATTCATTGCTACACACTACGGTACTAGTTAAATTAATGTCACCTTTATTTGAACAGTATATTTATTGCAAGTTTTCTGTAAGTGTTCACACCATATATTTTAGGTAACCACTTAATTTATTGCACATTCAAACTAAGAGGTGCTAATGTGTTGTGGGCATTGACATGTATGTGAGATGCCATTTACTGCTGTTTGTACATTAAGTAGGCGTATCTATTTCAACTATGATTGTGTATTTTGACACCACATCAAGTGCCCTATAAGCTTTCACGCTTCAAACTCAGATGGGCGTTTAGCAGGTGAGTGTCAGGATCCCATGTGATCTGCTGCAGGAATTCAGGCTGGGCTTGTCTCCTCCATCGAACTCTCTTTTGTATTGAAAACCACTAGCAGCTTTTGTATCCTGTGGTCACCGGTTGTGCTTTTCCATACAATATGGACTACAGCTCAAATTTAACCTCAAAGAAGAGATGGGGTCTGGCTCTCTGCGCTCTCCGCCTACGCCACAGGGCACTCCGTAAAAGGTACAAGATCATACACCGAGGGTTAGATTGACAAGACTAATAGCGACAAGAAAAGATAGCCCCCTAAAAGATGACTCAAACGAGGGGTAATCGTTAAGAGCATGTGGCCAGTTCATTGGCAGGAAAGTGTGTCCAGGCACTCAATTAGCAGCAGGGAGCCTTATTTGAGCATAACCTTTGGCTTCAATTTAAACTATGCACTGTGTCACTGCAGGTGGCTTAGAATTTTACTTTAAAATGTACTTTTAATACATACACATAATTTTAATAAATTTCTAAATCATAATAATAATAATGCAAAACGCTTCTTTACATTATTCATTAAGCTGATAGACTTGCTACTGTAAGGTCGTCGAATAAGGTTGTGGGATATTAGTAATAATAATGCATTAGTCTTATATAGCGCTTTTCTAGACACTTTACAGTTTGATGCATTTTGTATTCACTCCACAGTCATACACGGTGGCGGAGCGTGGCTGCCATTCTGTGCCTATGGCCCCTCCTGACAACCACAATCACACAGTCACAAACACATTCATACATGGGCAAGGTGGGTTAAGTGTCTTGCCCAGGGACACAGCGACAGTTCGAACACTTACCCACCGCGCCACTGCCGTTACTATTACTACTATTTCACTATAACCCTTAGAGCACTAACATTTTAGATTTAGCATTTAAAGAGGCACAAACCAATAGATTTGTTTTATTAAATTGTCTACCATATTATTTTTATATCTTATTGGGATCACTTAGACTCACTATGGACTTATTAGTCTGTCAGTTCTTGTTGCATCAGAAATGCAACGTTTTCTTGTAAAGCAATCATTTCTACATATTCAAGTGAATGCCTATCAATAAGAATCCATGCATTTAGTGCTCAGCAGTGGTGTGTAAGATGAGCTTTTGTAAACAGATTTCAAAAGTGTTTAGTGTGCCATCGACAAACACAATTGCCAATACTTTCTAACGTGCGTTTATATATATATATATATATATATATATATTTCACCATTTGGGTGATTTACACACTGTTATGTCTGAAGTCATCCTATTCATACATATTTCACACAGGGCACATAGGTGTTACATAATTTGGATAATCAGTCATAGGCCCGGCTATACTGTAGTATGTATAGATTTAATTAAATTAGGCATTATCTTTGATTGGCAGTGTCTTATTGAAAAGATCTTGTGCCCGCTTATGAAATCTCATAAAGTTGTGTTAGCTTTCTAAAGGATTACAGTCATCTATTTGCTTGTGTAGACAACAAGGCCCCATGGGAAGAGAAGGACATTGAGAATCAAAGCTTCTCAAAAACATTTAAGGACATATTATCTTTAATACTAGCACTGTTGTCAGGACCAACTAAGAACCCATTCTACAACTGAAACACTATAACTACATTCTGGATATCATATCCATGATGACATTTGATGTATTATAAAATTCCCACTATATTAGCATTTTGACATATTTGACAATAGCAACATGGAGTCGTTCCCTACTTTTCATTTTCTTTTCTGCCAATTTCTGCTATTAAACACGCTTAAACTAAACATAAACTAAAGTAAACATAATTGTCTATGTACTTGCAGATAAGATAGAGAAATCCAGAGCACCTTGAATTTCTTTTTTTTGTGCTATCTATATTATCATGGTGTTGCATATATTTAGAAATGTTAAATTGTGAGACAACACTGACACCATTAAAATGTATCACCATTAGGTTCTATAAGGACAACCACCATGCAGCAATAATTTGCCTACACATGTTTAATTGTAAAGACACAGACTTTAAAACACCACTCTTGATGATTATACTAATATTAAATTGTCTTATTGAGTATTTTTCACAACTTGGCATTTCTATATTGTGTAGTTAAACACGTCTCATATATTTGCATCTCTATGTTGGCAGGCATATGTAATCTCCTCTCTGCAGCCTGTCATTGTGGGTGCTGTGACGTCAGTGGAATGTATATTTACAGAGGGCAGTGAATGAGCGCTCTATAGAAACAGCAGCACACAGTATAGAGAGCATATTCTGAACAATAAAAGATGCACAAGATGAACTTACCCCTAGGTCTTGTATGATAAAAAACAGCTAGATGTGGTCTTGTGTGAAGTATGAAGCTAACACTAATGGCCCTATGTACAAGAGAACACATGGAATAATGTAAGAGCTTTCTTTGGATATAATATATAAGGGCCAGCAAGTACATAAATAAAACATATATGCAGCTTTCATGTTATAGTGCCTCTAATAGATTTGATTATTACAGAAAATCTTAAGGTAGGTTTGAGGAATACTTTTAGCTTTCAAAGTGACCACCATTTCATCAGTGCTCACACCTTTCTGCCTCTTCTTGATATTCCCAGACAGACTCTGTGAGGTTGAGATGAGGTTTCTGGAGATCAACCAAGTAAATTTTCTAATACAGCACAAATAAGTTAATAATTTGGAACCGGTTTCTACTTCACTGTATTCTTTAACACTTACCTAAACATTTGCACAGTATTGTATCTCTATCTGAAAGTGTGTTGTTGTGATACCATTGTTGTTGTTCACTGCACATACTGTATTATGACACTTCACGGTAAGTGTCTCTTTGATCGCTATCTCTCTTGTGCTACTGGTTTGAAAGGCCTGTTACTTCACTTCCTTTCAGTGTTCCCTGTTTCACAATGTAACTTTTGATCTATAAACCCGAACATATGTTTAATGCATTCTTATGATAGTCTCTCCCCAGTGGATATGTATGGTGCATATATGATTTTGTGGTTGTTGTTGTCATTAGTTTTTGTTGTCTGACCACATGCCTGAGTCTGCTTATGTCTGTCTGTGCTGTACAGTGTGGAGTTGATGCAGCCTAGCATGTGGCCCTGTATCCATAGACCACCTGAGGAGAATTTCAGCAGCAAATCAATGCAGCCTGAATAGATTAGGGTGGCCTGGGTCAAGATGTACAGAGCTTTTTTGTGTTTGTTTACATCATGTTAGCTTAAATACAGAGTTGTATAAAACGATTACTGGGTTTTTATGGTACAAAGACAGGTCAATAATGTAGTCTGGCCAGCCCAAAAAATGGAGTTACATTGGATTGCAATCTTTGCTAGATTTTTAAAGATTTCTCTTCATGGTTTTTATACAGATGAATCTGACTGTGGAGAAGTAGAAGTAGTAGTCAGATATTGCTACTATGGCTTACCACAACAAATGTTCATTGTGTGATGTGTTTGTTTGGCCATCATTTCATTGCATTTGGCCACACTTTGTGTTATAGTTCATCTTAAACCAAAATTAACTTAACTTAATGCTTCCTATATTAAGCTTTAGAATGTCAGTGTTATTAAGATTATGTAAAATACAGCTGCAGCCACTTCTCCGATCCTTTATGTAATCTCTACATTGTACCTCATCATAATGTATTGAAAGTCTTCTGGTATGAAATGAGATCTCGCAGAGCCATAATGGCCACCAGCGGAGGTTACACCGGGGCAGTGCGGCTCGTGTGACGTCAGAGAGGATCCTGAAAATAGCGATAGGGGATCTCAGTTTCTCCACAGACAGAGCAGAGGAGAATGAGTCAGCTGTCCCGCCAACTCCAGCCAACTCACAGAGATGCAGGGAATCAAAGATGAACCGTGAATCAATGTGTAGTAGACAGTTAGCAGAGAGAAGGTGCCCTGAGAAGGTCTGAGGCCCACGTCCGAAAATACTCGGGGAGGAAGGAGGATGCCCTTGTTGCTAAGGAGTACCTGTTACCGTGGTGACAGTGAAGGATGAGTCACCGAGTTTGAACCTGAGCGCGGTCAACTGTAAAGATATAATTTCTGACTGTTTCGTAACATGCTAGCAACACCCCTGTTTTTCTGTTTAATAGAAATAGAAACATGGAATAACATAAAACCACAGTGTAAATGAAACGGGATTCTTGGCTCGAGCTAAGGTGGTTCCTTTCATTCCCCCTTTTTTTCTCCCTAATCTGTCTGTTTACATCACCTTTAGAAAAACGAATATACTAAGAATACTAAGAATTTGCCTGGGCCCATGTGAGATTAGAATTCATTTGAAGGGAGGGGATCCAGACCTACCTGTAGTGTAAGTGTGTGCCTCATCAAAAACAAATACATAAACACAGCTCAGATTACCTTCTCTTTGAACAAGATATTCTATAAATACTCTACAGATGTATTCTTGAGTTTAAAAGGAAGGAAGTAGATGAGTTCAAAAGTGTTCGTACTGGCCTGTCATACAATTATTTACTATTTCCTTGATGGTACGTTTTCCCATCTTACTTGAAGCTGGGTATGACGTTTCCTGACATCTACACACAGAGTTGCATGCAAATGGGTGCAGGGGTTTTTGCATAAAGCCACTGACAGTCCAACTGCCAACAACAGCGACAGGCAAATTACACTTCCTCCATAAAAGTGTCAATTTTAGTACATTATATATTCACATTACAAACATGTCTAATTTAGAGAGTAAATACTAAAGTGATTGAACATGCTGCTCTGTTGACATTGTTTGTGTCAAGTCAGCAAGTCACAGCAAGAAATGACCCTGAGTGGTTTGATAAAGAATTTACTGAACATCAATTCTTTATGATTTGCAAAGAAACTGTCAACATCTCGGTCTCTATTTGAGAGTCTCTTGGTTTATAGTAAACAAATATAAAGAAAGCTGACTACTTCTTAGGTGGAATTTATATCTAATAAAGTGGCAACCGTGTGGTCTTCTGCTGAGGTAGCCCACCTGCTTCATATTGTAGTGTATTATCTGAGCTAGTGTTGTGTTTTTTTTACACTATTTAAATCCATCTTCTGGTTTTAACAAGGCATTTTTGCCTACAGAACTGCTGCTTAGTGGATATTCTATCTTTTTAGTCCATTCTCTGTAAACCCTAGACCTGCTGGTATATGAATATCCCAGTAGATCTCCACATAAATTACCTTTTATCTTTGTTTTTTTCTTGAACATGTGCGTGACTGGCCTGTCATCCCAACAAAAATGTCTTACTTGGAAGCCACCCACATTTCTAGCCCTTTAAAATCCGAAGTACTAGGCCCGTAGATGTTATTAGAAGCATGAGAACAGTTGTGTTTATTCTAGGCCGGTTCATTTCAGCGAGCACACTCCAGAATTACTGTGTAACAAGCAGCCTGGGCCCATTCTCACATCTGACACTGCACAGACGCACGAAATAACACATCCACAGTTATTTTCTTCATGTCTTAACTCGTGCTCCTAGACTCTCCACACTTCACATCATAAAGTGTGACACAGTCAGACAAACAGCATAATTATATCGGCGAAACAACGATATTATGGACTCACGTTGGTGCGCATTCACGTCTGCAGATTCTACGTGTGAACAAATTGCCATATCAGTTTCAACTTACTACACAGGTACATATCATAAAGTCCCTGAAGCACATTAATTGAGCCATTAATCCTGCTGAACATAAACAAAATTGCATGCATTTTAGCACAGTGATTTGGGCTAGTGTATATTTAATGTACATAGGAAAATTACTGAGGTCAAATAAAGAATGCCTCTATAGCGCCCCCATGTTTATGACCCCATATGGGACTCTGGACACACTTACTTTGGCAGAAAGCAATGAAACTTGGTACAGTGATTCTCCACAGTGTACCCAACATAAAATATTATTATGACCCCACCCTACAACAAACAGGAAGTCGGCCATTTT
>JAVQKC010089212.1:0-13039 GCA_036025475.1 Philypnodon macrostomus
GGCTTAGCACCAAAGTACCTCTCTGACATGTTGGTCCCATATGAACCATCTCGGACCCTGAGAACATCAGGCACAGGCCTTCTGCTGGTGCCCAAAGTCAGGACTAAACACGATGAAGCGGCGTTTCAGTTTTATGGAGCTATGGTCTGGAATAGTCTCCCTGAAGATGTTAGACTGGCCTCTACTCTTACAATGTTCCAGGTCCAAGTCCAGGCTGAAAACTGTTCTGTTTAACTGTGCATATGACAACTGAATGTGGTTCTTATCTTCAAACTTTTCATTTTTAAATTTAATTAATCTTATTATCTTATTTTAATTGTATTATGTTCTTTAACTTGTCTTTTCTGTAAAGCACCTTGAATTGCCTTGTGTATGAATTGTGCTATACAAATAAACTTGCCTTGCCTTGCCTTGCCTTGCCTGACTTGTCTGACTGTTTTGTTTCGCGTAATGCGCCTTGTGGTCCGGTGCGCCTTATATACGAAAACATTTCGAAAATAGACCATTCATTGACAGTGCGCCTTATAATCCAGTGTGCCCTATAGTGCGGAAAATACAGTACACCTTAAAAATCAATCTTTGAATTGGGTGACACTGCAAGTCCACAATAATGAACAAATCAGACTTAAAGACAGAGAAGTGGAAATGCGACAGACAGAAGGGGCCCGTATCATTTTATTGAGGTCGAATACAAGCCTCCACAGTTTGTCCTCGCGTAATGAGCCATTTTGTCCCCTGAAGCTGTCAGCGCTCGGATCAAATGTACACCTTCACCTCTGGCCGCTTCCCAAAAGGCTTTGCAAATGAACCTAGTGCTATTGTAGCGTGAGCAGGGTGCATATTGGCCCTAGACTTTCACACCACAGGTTTGTGAGGAAGGCTTATTCAGGGGCCATTTTACAGTCATCAGTCTCCTCTAAAAGTGAAGTGTTGACTTTACAGTGCAGGTTGACAAAGTGGCACACAGTGGGTTTTGTTGTGATGCCTTTTAACAGAGTCCGCTTGTGAAGTAAAAGCACCATCTCTGAGAACTTTGCCCATACAGCATAATGGGGAAAAAGGTTAGTCAAAATGTAAACCCTGGTGTGAAGTTAATCTAGCATCAAACCAAGATTGGTCCTAAAGATCACGTATTGGTATTTGAACATGCAGAGATTTTATTTTAGATGTGAAATAAGGAGTGTAATGCCCAAAGATACCACAAAAACACATTATCAATATGAATGTGAATCAATGAAGAAATATAACTGGGTATGACCATTTTAGATTCAGATTGTATAAATGCCTAAGACAATTTTTTTTACATTTTTTCAGTAAGGTCCTATCATTTGGGAAACAGCTAAAGACTTTCTGTTGTACATGCTTTCCATGTGCCTTTAGAGTGTGTGTTGGGACCCCCAGGCACATAGACAGTGGAATGGTCAAGGTTTGTTTGTTTTGATGGGCTTGTCTTGAACTGATTACGGCTGAACTGTCAGATTCTTTGCTGGGTATGATTCAAACACAAACACACGCACAGCCCTTTTCCAAAAACGTTTCTGGGAAGTGATAGTGGCTGTTAATGAAAGGTCTGCACATTTGGCACCATCAGATTAGATCTGAGGTTTACTAAGGGAAGGGGGTCTGCTACACCTTGTCATCACCAGAGGAAACAGTGGATTCTCACACAAACAGCGCACAACATGCCCCTAATATTCAGGTTTGTGTCCAAACTGTGTTTGACAGCTCAGCCCGATTACACAACAGCTGTCTTTTTTTGGCATCTTTATCCCATAATAATGTTATGACACTTTAATCAAAACACTGGAACGGATCCATGCACGGGTTAACCAACGCACATTGAACATGTGAGTGATGGCCTCTGATAAATTCACATGACCTCTAAACTGCTGCATGTCATAATCACCATATTTTACAGATTAAAACAAAATTAGATTCTGCTCTCGCTAGATCATGCTTTATAGAGTCTGTGGAATTTGTTGTATTAGTAATAAAAATGAATCATTATCATTATATTTAGAATATTTTCATTTTTATCTTTAATCTTTATTCTGTGTCAGTTCAGATTGCTGTGGTCAAGTTACGTTTGTCTTTTAGGTCTCTTTTGTTTGAGTTTTGAAAAATTGATTGATTTTCTCCTTGGGCATTAGTAAAGTTTAATTGGAGGTCATTTATTGAAGTAAAATATTGCATTGAAATCAAGGGTTGGGGTCAGTTTTGGAATGTGAGGGATCAGTGGTCAGCGGTCAGATCTGTTGAAATCCATGAACCTTTGATTCAAGCCCATGTCTAACTTTGTTTACACTTTGCTGATTCTTTGTTGGACGCATGAGAACAATACCAGCTGTTGTTGCATCATCAGTTTGTATTTACAAAACATGTCTGTGTATTATTTTTAATTGCAGCCTTTTCAGTTTCAAACACATTTACAAACGCATTATCAGTTTACAGTTAGCTGTCCATTTAACGAGAATAATTACACAAACAAAACATGCCAACAACTGGAATCCATGACATAAATGGTGGTAATTAGAAGTAGACCAAGAGCATCACACGGAAAAACATACAGTGAATAATTGAGAAGTGTAAAAGTGTAATCTACAACTAAAGCACTAACTAAAGGCCCAGAGATGACTTCATGTTGTTGTAACATATTTTAGAGTCTTGCCTCAAAAGTGAAAACATGTCACCATTGACCTAACAAGTCCTATTCATTTAGCATTAGTCATGGTCAAAATCTGCTGATCTTGAATAGAGCTGGTCATAGGAAGCCAAATTACTCATTCATGTTTTGCATATTCATGTAGGCCAAACAAGCATCACTGTCAGCTTCAATAAAAACAAGGAAGTCACCTCATTTCCTACTAATATCTTGAAACTGTAACACAGATTATCCACAAAGCATTGAAATCAATCAGGCATGGCTGTAGTTACCATTGAGGTCAAACACATCCGGGCTTCTAAGGACCACTTTTCAGACAGAAGTTACAATAGTTTACCAAAGTCCATGAAAAGGACAAACTAGAACTAAGCCAGGGTGAAATCAAGTTTAAAGGGGTCTATACTGAGGGAAGCCCGCATCTCTGTGGACTAAAGGAGGTCTGATGAAGAAACAGAGCAACATTTCTGTGGCATCTAAATCAATATTTCAAATGTATCTTATTCTTCAAACCAAAGAAAGAATGTTGGTACAAGCCTCTGTTTTTCATTGTTCCAGTTGTGTTTTCATTGGAAACAAATGCTGAGGTTTATTTGGGTTAAAGTCACAGGGTCATAATTGGCAGAAATCAACAACAGGGAACATTCAAAAGTGTGATGGGTAATGCAGCTGCTGAATTTGATATTTTACATTTAATTCAAACTATGTTAAATTGTGGCCTTGAATTGTGATTCCAGAGGCAGAAAAGTGGACTCTTTTGCTCAAGAAATTTACTGACTAGCGGAATACAATCTCTCGAGTGGAGACCGCTTGTCCTCCCCATGTTATTGTTAGTTCTCTCCAGGTAGCCTCCTCTGGATTCCGCTCACCAACCAGACACATGCATGTTTTGGTAGAATTAGTGACTCTAAATTGCTCCTATAGTGAATGAATATGAGAGTGAGTGGTTTTCGTTATACTGTATGTCAGTTATTTACGTGTATTGTGTGACTAAGAATGTTTTAGGTCTTTGGTTTGTAGATTCAAATTGTGGCATTTGCTTTTAGAGGCAGACTTTCTAACCCAATGCCAATTCCAAATACACAACCACTGTATTTGTGGAGGTGCTAGAGGACCCATGAGTGTTTAGGCTAAAAAAACAGACATTCTGGTGTGAAACCATTTCAGATTCACAGTATAAGGTATTAAAATTTTATGATTTAGTAGAGTTTAAAATATTACAAATAATGTATAAAGCAAACCAAAAAATATTACCAAAAAATATTCAAAACATGTTTGAAAAAAGAGTTTTGCAGTGAACGGTGTAAAATTATGGAACTATCTTAACAAAGAAACAAAATAATCTAAGTTACTTAATATATTAAAAAAAATGGTTAAATCAAGTGTATTAAATATGTATGAAACTGCAAATTAAGGTAATGGTCTGTGGTAAAGTTAAAAGTAGATCAGGAATTATGATACATTCAGTTAAATTAAAATGCTAAAGAGATTCAATGTGAAAAAGAAAAGGAAACAGAATGTAAAAAGTAAAAAAAATGTCAAACAGAATGTAAAAAGTTAAAAAAATCGTCAAACACAATTTGAAAAGTAAATATTTTGTCAAACAGAATGTGAAAAGTAAATATTGTTGTCAAAGTAATATAAAAACATTCATCAAACAGAATGTGAAATGTAAAAAAAATCGTCAAACACAACGTGAAAGGTAAATATTTTGTTTAAACAGAATATAAAAAGTAAAAAAAAAAGTCAAACAGAATGTGAAATAAAAAAAAATCGTCAAACACAATGTGAAAAGTAAAAAACGTCAAACAGAATGTGAAATGTTAATATCTTGTCAAACACAATGTGAAAAGTAAATATTTTGTCAAACACAATTTGAAAAGTAAATGATTTTGTCAAACAGAATAATTTTGTCAACCAGAATGTGAAAAGTAAATATTTTGTTAAACACAATGTGAAAAGTAAATATTTTGTTAAACACAATGTGAAAAATAAATATTTTGTCAAATAGATTGTGAAAAGTAAATATTTTTGTCAAACAGAATGTGAAAAGTAAATATCTTGTCAAATAGAATGTGAAAAGTAAATATTTTTGTCAAACAATGTGAAAAGTAAATAATTTGTTAAACAGAATGTGAAAAGTAAATAATTTTGTCAAACTGAATGTGAAAAGTAAATATTTTTGTCAAACAGAATCTGAAAAGTAAATATTTTTGTCAAACAATGTGAAAAGTAAATATTTTTTTCAAACAATGTGAAAAGTCAATATTTTGTCAAACAGAATGTGAAAAGTAAATCATTTTGTCAAACAGAATGTGAAAAGTAAATCATTTTGTTAAACAGAACGTGAGAAGTAAAACTTTTTTTTAAAAGAATGTGAAAAGCAATATTTTTGTCAAAAAGAATGTGAACGGTAAAACATGTTTTCTGTTAAACAGAATGTGCAAAGTATATATTTTTGTTAAAAAGGGGCAGAGATAAGATAAGATATATTCTTATATATATTCTATATTCTCCTTTTCATTTGAGTTATTGTATTGTCATGTAGACACTTCTGCTTGATTTAAATTTTAAATGAAGTAAATAAATAAATAAATGAATATGGACTATGGATTTTGGAATTACCCAATAGATGTATGTCTTTGGACAGTGGGAAGAACTAGTTTTCTAAAGTTTTCAAACCCCATTCAGACTTTGAGGCAGAAGTATATTTACAGGCAGAACATAAGAACAGACACTTTACTTTGAAACTGGCATCGACATAACATAATTTGTGTTATCTTACCTCATGGGTTTATGTTGGTCTTCATCAGTACCATGGCGAGGGCAAGTGGAGGCTGGCAATGATCAGTGACTGAGGAAGTATCCTGAGTGTGTTCATAAGCAGGTGCAAGGCATCATGGGATCTCTGGGGAACGATGCAGCCAACCCAAACCTAAACATCTGTCTGAAACAATGGCGTGTGTGCCTGTGTTTGCATGCGCTTGGCAGGACAGCTGAAATGATGGTGTGTTGGCAATCAGGTAAAATGCCCCATTATGAGCATTCCTTACTTCTTAGCTCTTACAAGTTGTTTATGCTGTCACAGACATTATTAGATTGTGGTTATATTTAGTTTCATCCTTTGATGACGGAAAGCCTGTAGTTTGATCCGAAATTAATAAACACGGTGGGAAAACAAGTTGCTGGCATCGAAGAAGAGCACATTGTGGAGTTACTGTTAATTTAGTGAGCTATCCTTAGACCCTGGTTCTGATCAAATTGCCTTTACGTGCCTAATAGTTTTCAGGGTGCACGCTGGAATGGATTGGAGCGTGGGTTATACAAAAGATGAACCATCCTGAGCAGGTTGCATCTTACACCTATGTACATCCAATAACAAACAGAGCTCACTATTGAACTAGTAAACCCCAGGGACCTTAGGAAGATTTAGATTTTTATCCAAGTTGGGCCATTAATGACAAAAGATGTTTTAATCAAAGAATAACAAGTACCAGAACCAGAAGATGGTGAGGTTTTTGGTAGAGGTTAGGTAAATCAGTGGGTTAGGTAAATCAGTGGGGCAGCTCATTTGAGACATCTTGAGAGTCAGATAGTCCTTTTCCACTGAACTGGTTCTGGGCCAGTGCCAGTTCTATCACCAGCTCTTTTCCACTCAAAAAAACGTTGGATCTCGGTTCCAGAAACTAGCTCCAACTCAGCACCAGTCAGTAGCTGGGCCAGAAACAGGCACCAGTTCAAACTGACAAGTTTAAAATGTGTTGCAACGTTGACTGAGATGTATGGAACGCAGAGCTCTACTCCGTTCAGTGGAAAACCAAAACTGGTGCTGATGCTGCATTCCAGTTGTCCTCGGAGCTCAGAAGTCGGAGCTCGGTGTGACAGAATCTCCCAGTTGAAGCGCTCCAGTTGTTAACTCGTAAATAAACAAATCTATTACGTTAACAGCTTCATTTAGCTGTTAGCAGGATTAGCAACAACAGGTATTTTAACATATTTTGTAACTGCAGGTGCTGAAATACAGCCGTGAGTAGCAATTTCCGACATCAAGGGCGGTTCCACTTGATTTTTACATATCGGAACTCAGAAATTCCAACCTCCAAATACAACTGGAACGCACCATTGAGATAACTGACAAGAACTAATTAAGCACCAGCCCAGAACCAGCTCTGAACCAGCACTTTGGTGGAAAAGGGGTAAGAGAGGCCAAATTGAGGTGGTTTGGACATGTATTGTGCCAATGATTGTAATGACTACTGAGAGGAACAGCTGAAAGGAAAATAATACGTTTTGTCCACTGTGTGCACTGATGGAGCTGATGTTTAGTGTTCTCTGTCTGTGGTATTTGGAGAAAAGTGAATTTTGTGGCTTGCAATTACATATATACGTTGTCATATGTAAAGCTGTTCTAAAATGTATGTTTTTTATTTTTATTTATTCTTTATTTAACCATGTAAGCCAATTGAGAACCAATTCTCATTTACAACGGTGACCTGGCCACATTCATTCAAAGGCAATGTGGGTTAAGTGTCTTGCCCAGGGACACAACGACAGCGTGTGCTTGGATGGGGACTCGAACCACCGACCCTCTGGTTGAAGGGCGAGCGCCTAATCACTGCACCACTGCCGCCCCATGTATATAAGTTAGATTCCTAACATAGATGCAACTTTAGTTACTTGGAGTGGACGGAAAACAGTAATGAAGAAAGATGGTGATGATTGTCACGTTAAAAAAAGAGACACCAGGCATTTGATCATTGCACAAAATCTGTAGTGCTTTTGTATAACACGCACATGTTGAAATGGGTGGATAATGGTAAAAAATAATGTAAGAAAAATGTAAATTAGTAACATTTGTATTATGTAGAAGCCAGAAGGCCCAGTGACATCTGGAGCTGCAAGTGTTCATTATACAATACATAAATAAGCAGCAGCCTGTCAAAACTCCAAATATAAAAAATCATATACTGAGCCATTTGGAGAAATCATTGGTTAATTAAGGCACTTGCTGTGTACAACCAAAAATGAATCTAATGTGTTTATGGAAATATGACTTTGGATATGCACACCCCACAAACACACACCTGCAAACAACCGTGTTCACATGCACACATCTGCGATCTGTTAGGAGCAACAAACAAGCCGTCAAACAAACAGACCTGCTTTAGCTCTCTGTGTCTGTGTCCCCATTAATATCATTCAAAAGACTTTTACTTACCAGAAATCATGCTCCAAAACGTGTTATTCACATCCTCCTGCACTGTACCTCTTTCACTCTCTTGTCCAAGAATCAAGAGCTGAACATTTGGCCCAAGCTGTGTTTGTCCAGCACCTTGCAGAGGGAGAATTACTGTTTGTTTAATGACAAGCAAAGCAACAAGCAAAACATGTAAAAATGTCAGTGAGGTTAGGATTGCAAGGAGACCCTTATACTTGACTTAAAAGTGAACAAGAAGTGAAAGTATAAGTGGACATATGAGAAGGTCAGCAAGATTGCAGTGCATTGGTTGAAAGCTTAGACTGTGTAAATTATATGATGTAAGATATTAGCTTAGTTCTTTGGTTTCTGTTTCATAAATAGGGTGATTATTCAAAGATGGGAGATTTTATGTTATTGCTTTATAATAAATACATTTCATTAAAAAGTGATGAAACACTTAAATAATACATTCAACCAGTATCAGACTTTTATTCAAATACCAAACAAAATCTAAGTTGTGCTACATGAAGGCTCTATTTGTCGTAATACATTCAAGGTACATATAACAAAATTGTGTCGATCAGATGGAGGTTAGTCCTGAGCAGTAGTAACTGAGTGTGCCACTAGTGGCCAATCTGACCTCACATGTTTTCAGTGGTATGGGAAAATATAGAACCTGTAGGAAACCATATGCAAACATGAGGAGAACATGCAAACTTCACACAAAGAGGTACTGTAAAGCCCTAGGCTCAAAACCGGGACCTTTTTGCTACGAGACAAGAGTGCTAACCACTGCACCACTGTGGTACCAGTAAGCACAGAAGCATTGCTCAGCAAGCTCAGCTTAACAAATGAATACAAACTAGAACTTGGAGAGTGCAGACCTCTGCCAAGGCAGTCTTTGTGTAATTTCTGACCTATCTGAAATTTTCATCCAAATCGGTGAAGTATTTTTGGAGTAAAGATGCTCCTCCTTGGTGGAGGTAATGCATTATTGAACGCCACAACTAAAGGATAAGCAACAGCTGCTGGAAGTGGACTCTTGTCATTGGTTACAGAGTTCTGTTTTTTCAGCTTTTTCAGATTTGACCCATGCTGTGTATGCCCAGGACCCATGTGTAGAGGGAGAAATACATTGTTTTAATGACAATCAAAACAACAAACCAATCAGAGACTCAACCTTTTTATCACATCAGGTTAACTGCTCACTGGTTGCTCAGTCCAATTTTCGGTAGCGTTTGTCTGCGTGCGTGTCTGTTAACTGATTTGGATGATATTTTCAGTGAAGGTCAGGGATGACACAAGGAAGAGATGATCTGATTTTGGCTAATCATTTCTGGATCCAGAACTTTCTCTAAGAATTTGTCATTCACTTGAATGGGCCAAGGCCTCCTCCCCACCCCTCCTGTCTTGTGAAATCCAACACCTGTCTCTTTGGCCCTGTGGTAAAGTCACAGCATGAGAGCACAGCCTGTCCCATTGTCCACCACTGTTAGTGTCAACAAAGATGAGTACGTCCCATTGTTGATGTAAAAGAATAATGCGTTTATTATTAACTCAAGGACTTATTTTTATTTGGCTATTACTGATGTTTCTGTGGTTTCATTGTATGAAGATATATTCAGTTATTTTGATTTGTTGTCATTAATAGAAACAAAGGAAGATAAGTCACTACTTTGTATTTTTTTCTAGAGAATGTCCAGTCTCACAGAAGGTTCTATTTAGGACTGTTTATTTTTGGAGTGCATATAGGGGAAATTAGCTACCTTGGCGGAGGTCTGCAGTCTTCGAGTGCTTTCTAGTGATGAATTGTATGTGAAGCCTATGTAAGAATTTTATAACACAGAATCCAATGGAGATAAACCCAACAGCGGGCAGTTGGGGTTCACTTGAAGGCCATCACTGTCATCAAAAAACATCGATTTTCACCCGCGAAGCACGGAGCATAAAACAAAGTACGCTCTGTCCTTGTGACGTTAGACTTTTGAGAAAGTCCCTGGAAACATTTCTGGAAAACTGGAAGTGTTCACTACTCCGTGTTTAAATATCAGAAATAATCTAGTTTGTAAAAGCACTAAGTGGGAGCAGGTGCAAACATTGTATTCACCTCAAATGTTTACTTTTCAAAATGTAACTCAGAGGTAGTGTATTCTAAACTCCCGAAAATCAGACCATGATGTTAGAGGTCTGAATCCAACAATACAACACTATGTTAGGGAAGCCGGCCTAACAACAGGGAAAGGTTGTCGAGAGAAGGGGATAAAGCGGCCTTTGTCTGGGCAAATCTCGAAGGAACAGCGTCTCAAGCCAAGGTTCAGATGAAGAGATAAAAACACACTTTAGGTGCACTTACGCTGCACTTTAACTGTTACCCCCCGTTGGTCGGGTCGAGGGCCATTGCTGAGGTCTTCCTTTCAAAATAACAGCCATTTCACTATAGCGTACAGGCTGCGTCGCACCGCTTTCAGGTTCAGTGCAGGTTCTCCAGAGGTCCAACAGAGTCAGCAAGATTAGAAAACACTAGGACCCTTAGTTTAGATTGTGGTAAAAGTTGGATGTTATTGCGGTGAATAGAAAATACAAAACTACAAGGATATTTTCCATTCATTGTCTTCTACTTCTATTAAGGTTGTTGGTGATTAGAGGGTATCCTAACAACTATGGGCCTAAGACGGGCTACATCTACGAATAAAGGTAGTTGGGCAGCTATTCAATATCATCACAGACTAATTTAAAATATACGATTTTGATTTCCATTTTGTCACCATTATACAAAAAAAAAAATCGACATTATAAAAATGTACCTAGGTAAAATTCAGCATTTCAGGCATTTTTTTAATAGTCAAATATATTTGAACCACATGGAGTTGAGAATTTTCAAAGTGGATTGTTATAATGACTTGAAGCTTTGACACATACTGGGTTGTTATCCCAAAGCTGCATCTAATTTTAAAAATATGTATCGTCTGTATAATCCAGGTACATAAAGCACATGTCTGCCGTGTTAAGGATGTGTACTATAGTTTGTGTGTTTTCGAACTCTTACTAACTCAGAGGCATGTCTCTTGATTAGAAGGTGGAAATGCGGTGTCGGGAAACCATCCATCCATCCATCTTCTTCCGCTTATCCGGGGCCGGGTCGCGGAGGCAGCAGTCTGAGCAGGGACGCCCATACTTCCCTCTCCCCAGACACTTCCTCCAGCTCCTCCGGAGGAATCCCGAGGCGTTCCCAGGCCAACTGAGAGACATGGTCCCTCCAGCGTGTCCTGGGTCTTCCCCGGGGCCTCCTTCCGGTGGGACCTGCCTGGAACACCTCCCGAGAGGGGCGTCCAGGGGGCATCCGAAACAGATGCCCGAGCCACCTCAGCTGACTCCTCTCAATGGAATGGAGACTGATTTTCCATGAACCTTAAACATGCACAATGGACTAATCCTCCAGATATGTCCTCCTGACCAAGACCCTGACTCAAGATCTGGGGGAGGGTCCCTGTAGTCACCGGCTGCTCCTGATAGGTCGAACCCCAGCAGAACTGGTTCAGAGCAAACTACAGTATACATTCATTCCCTTAAAGGTGTAGGAAGAAAATAATGATTATAAAATATGCACTATTATATAAAAAAGACCCTGACCTTGTTCTATGCCAGGGAAGGAAGGCTAAACAAAACTCGTGTACTATTGGTCATAGTTGTATCAATTCAGTTCAGTTGTATTTGTATAGTTCTATATCACAAAAAAAAGTCTCCTCTGAGGGCTTCACAGAAAGAGATGTTTGTAAACAATAAACAAGGTCATTGCAAACAATAACAAAGGTAAAGACAAATGGGACTAACATTCTTTATTTCAGGAAACGTACAGACAAACATTAGAATTCTTTACTTTGGTTCTAAATTCATTTATTATTGTTGATTTTCACAATAATTTCCCGCCCTCCGAACCTCCCTGCAGAGATATCACAGTGAAGGAAAACCTCAAAACCCAAAAGTATTGATTTATCGACGCTGGTCTGATCCTGCAGGCTTCACTCGAGGCAGGCTGTTCTCATTTAGGCTCACCATGAGTCGCTAATCGAAACAAGGTGCTTAATTAAGTCACTACGCCTCGATATAATTGGATCGCATGTAATAATTCATGTGCTGATAATAATCCAGAAACATAATTCAAACTCAACAGTCTGTTTGGCAAAGTCACAGGATGTGTTCCAATAGACCCCTTCCACAAGTGACATATTGAAGATGTATAGAATAGTGATATTTGCCGTTCATTTTTTTCATTATTGCATTTGACATTTTTTGAAGTTAAGTAAAAGTTCCAATGAAAATTAAAAAATGATTCAAATTGACCACCTGACCCCTGTAGTCTGTAGAGGCCAGGGGAGGGACTAAAGTAAAATTATAATTATTATAGATTACCTACTTTACATCATAGAACAGGGTCAGATAAAACATTCTTTTATTTGATTTTAAAGCTTTTATTGGAGCTAAAGCTAATTCTTAAAGCTGCAGGACCTTAAGGAGACTTTAAGGAGTCTGTGGGCTGTATTATTGGGATTTTTGTTTTTATTTTCATACTTCCTGGTTTGTGTGAGACCGTGATAGAGGGTCAGGGAGAAGAGGAAACTCTTTTTACAAAATCAGATAGTGTAGCTTTAAGGTTAATTAGGCACTTCAATAGTTAATGAAATCTTATCTTGTGCAAAAACATTTTTCAGTGATAACGTCGACAGAGAACTGACTGACACATGTTTGTGTTGGTCTTGGTTAGATTCTTCAGAAGAGTGAACACTGAGCTCTCGGCAACCATCTCACTCTCCTCCATCACCACCACAGCATCGAAACCATCTCACTCTCCTCCATCACCACCACAGCATCAAAACCATCTCACTCTCCTCCATCACCACCACAGCATCGAAACCATCTCACTCTCCTCCATCACCACCACAGCAGCAGAACCATCTCACTCTCCTCCATCACACCACAGCAGCAGAACCATCTCACTCTCCTCCATCTCCACCACAGTATCGGAACCATCTCACTCTCCTCCATCTCCACCACAGTATCGGAACCATCTCACTCTCCTCCATCACCACCACAGCAGCAGAACCATCTCACTTTCCTCCATCACCACCACAGCAGCAGAACCATCTCACTCTCCTCCATCACCACCACAGCAGCAGAACCAT
>JAVQKC010089218.1:0-12184 GCA_036025475.1 Philypnodon macrostomus
CAAAGTAAGTGTGTCCAGGGTCCCATAGGGGTCATAAACATGGGGGCGCTATAGAGGCATTCTTTATTTGACCTCTGTAATGTGCCTATGTACGTTAAGTATACAATTGCCCGGATCAATGAGACAACATTCACGCGATTTCGTTTATGTTCAGCAGGATTAATGGCTCAATAAAAGTGCATCAAAGCATTAATTCATAAATTATTTGATTGTCATTAATTGTATAAGTACCAAAATCGATACAGTTCTGCGTCTTTATGATATGTACCTGTGTGCAACAGTTGAAATTGATCTGGCATTGCATTTTTGAGTTATCGCATTCACACGTACAATCTGCGGACTGGGACCAACGTGATTCCATAATATCGTTGTTTCGCCGATATAAATATATTGCTAGGTTTAATTGACCATTTCAAGTCTCTTCATTACAGTTTCGCATTAAAAATCTGCTTTAGAGCTTAAAAATGTGTAAACATGGCACTAAAAGGTTCAAACTGTAAGACTAGGGTCACATTGAAGATAGTATTCTTCACATTCACTGTGACAAACGCTCGAGAAGTAAGAAACACAGCTCTTTGTGATTTCAACAGTTCAGTAATTGTCTTGTTCTAAAATATTATCCATGAGAGTTAATATTTACATTTATATTGCGCTTTTCAAAGCTTCAAGCCTTTTTTGATCTCTTTAAGTAAGAACATCATTCATTCACTCCACAGCCACTTTGATAGGTCCCTATGTGTGATTGATCAGATGGACATGGACATATATTAGTCAAATTAGAAGCATGATTACTGCTGTTCAGAATATACACTTTTGTTATAGTGTGGATAACCTTTGCACTTGAACTCTGGAATCTAACCCTCCTCTAAACTTGACCAAAAAATGCTAAATAGCTAAAAGACCCACTTGACACAAACAGCCACTCTTCCCTTATAGCCTCCCGAGGCCCACTTCCTCAAGCAGCAACCCCTCTCTCTACTTCCACCACTGTTGCAGTTTTTAGGAATTTGTTTTTGCGAGCAATCACAGAATTCTCCGCAACCCTAGCGTGCTTCCAGGAACTACAGTCCAGTGGGCCTGTCAACACACACACATATGCTTGTTTGCACACAGGCTACACATGAAGCCCGCATTCACATTACTTGGCAACACCGTCAGTAAGTGAGAAGACACATTAAGAATACAGCGGAGAGGCCTCATTGGAGGGGGGGACGGACAGGCGGGATTCCTTCCTATGTCCCGTCCACCAATCAGAGAAAAGAAAGTGATAAACATGGTTGTAACACGATCTGCGAGACATTGTGTTCCTTCTCCGAGAAAAAAAGAGAAAAAAGTAGACTCTCCTCACTTCCTGCAAACAGTTAATCTTCTTGTTTATTCTTTTTGTGAATTTACGGGAACTTGGGCATAAATATCATACTGGCCGGCCACACTCTCTCCTCTGCGCATGTTAGGGTTAGGGCTAAACAACAGAAGGATTAAAGGAGCATGCTAACCAAGGGAGTTGACTCACAAATACAAGAAACAAACTGTGCTGTTCTTAAGAAAGGACAGGGGTGCCTACTACATGCCACCAAGGCACACACACAGATGATGAGTACTGGTACTGAAACCCACACAGTATTCCAGATGCACACCAAAAGCGACCCCTTGTGGCAGGAGTTAGTATTTTGGCCCCATCTTGTGATAACAGGGAAACATTTAAAACATTTCTGGATCTAGATGCTGTTTCAGAGCTAAAGCAAAAACTGATGTCTTTCTTGTGCCATTACTCACCTTTACTAAAAATACCAATACAAATGACTATTATTATTCTGGGCTATCCAACAAATAACATAAAACATCTATACTGCTATCTAAAACTATTTAAAGTTAGCATAAAGAATTAGCAAACATAGACGATGTTTTCAGAAAATCTAAGCATAGTGACAATAATAGCACATTAGGGTAATGAGAGGTCACTGATATTGTGAGCTACCTCTAACCCACTATCATTTTTCACTACAAGTTGAGCCTGTTCTGGTTGAGCAGGGGACAAACTGTGCCCAGCCAGGCCTGTTTCCGGTCCGAGGGGAGAGTTTGTTTACGAGCGGCACCGGCAGCATGGCAGAGGAAAGTATCATGTTACATCGGACACTCTGTTAGTCATTGAGCTGGTCAGCTGACAAGGAGCTTCTTCCCATAGCGCCTCCGCACCCCCTCTCAAATAGAGCAATACCTTTCCTCCCAAACAACACAAACAAGCATGTGGACGGCCAGGTAACTGAAGGTCACTGGGTGGATGTGCCTTAAAATATCACTATTCGAGGAAAAGCTAAGAATAGTTTTTCCCCCAAAATATTATTTATTTTTTTGTGTGTTTACTAAACAGAGGCCACAGATTTTCTTGTAACTGAAGAAAACTGTCACAAAGCCATAAGCTGTGGAATGTATGAGACTTTATTATAATGATCTGAACTGGCCTGGATGGTTAGTTCACCCTACCCGTCAACATTGCCCAAATTATTGTCAGTTATACATTAGGTCTCTTATAGCTGCTCATTTTCATTTCTATATATTGACAAGTTATATTGACAGGAAGAGGTTTGGTCTTTGAACAATACTACTATCAAAGAGATAAACCCCAGAGTGCCATAGGAGCAGGAACAGGAAGTTATAAATCCATCTAGTATTTTTTTTTTTTACAATTTATTTAACCAGGAAAGTCCCACTGAGATTCAGAATCTAGGAGTCCTAGCCCCAATGGGGGAAACTATTTTTTTAGTGGTAGGAGATACCGGAGTGCCCGGAGGAAACCTACGCAGACACAAGGAGAACATGCAGAAGGGCCCTGAGGACTCAAACCCAGGACCCTCTTGCTGTGAGGCAAGAGTGCCAACCACTGTGCCACCATGCTGCCTCATGTAGTGTTAGGCACAACCACAAACCGAGGCATTTCATTTTGTTTAATGCTATGCAACTTGAATAAGAACCATAAGAGGCTACGTTTGATTTATCAAAATAATTATTGTGAATGGATATGCAACTTCACTAAGCCAGTTAGTAACTAATGATCTGTAGTTTAAACACATAAGAAAACTGATGATGATCACTCTCTGCCAACATCAACCCAGGGGTTTGTCATTGTATGTATTTATCGTATGTCTACAACATTACTTACCACCTTTTACTTTAGTGCTCAACATTATCATGTATTTAAGTACTGACAATTATTATTATTAAAACAGCTTAAGTCAAACGGCTAGAACAAAGTTATTCTATCCAGTGGAGCAAAAGTGGGCACTTATTCAACTTTGGTTTGTCAGTTTACAAGATTTTGAAAAACATCATGCTGTGTTTCTGAAGAATTGGCCCGCACAGTTCACAGAGGGGCTGGATTCAATTACTAATGTTTGTGTCCTTTGTCAAGCACTGCCATATGGTTAGAGTGAGCACTTGCTTGTTGTGCTGTGAACAATAGATCTACTACTAAAACACAATGTGCCACCAAGGGTACAACTGCAAAAACATAGCTAATACTGACCTGGTTCTGTCTTTTTCATGAGCATTAGGGGCGGTGGAGGACTTGAAGGAGACTTTATGTTTGAGAATAGACCCAGGACTGGAGTCAGGCACTGGGATGGAGTAAACACGCTGGACCACAACCTCCACGGCCTGCCCCACAGAGCCGGCCTGACCCAGAGATTCAATGACCTCCAACAGAGACTGGCAATGGCCCAGGACATTGCAGGAGTCCCTGGTACAAAGTTGAGCAGCCTGGTAGAAAGAGAAGAATAAAAAGGAGATAAATGAATAAACCTAACAAAGCAACTTCCACAGATCAGATTACCAGATTGAAAAAGCAGATGCTAATAATAATAATACAGTACATGTTTTGATCATGACTTAGTGAAGCAGCTGTATCAAAAATCCCCAAACAGTTGTGTACAAATCCCACTCAAAATCAACATATTTGCAAATGGGGGACACACACTTCACTAACATGAAGCTCATATTTTAACTAAAGTGGTTTGGAAAATTAACTCAATTCCTTTCAAGCCAACATCTACAAAAATTGGGCAGGCCTCAATTCAAAGAGAGGCGATTCCTTGACATGTCTGCTTCAAACATTTATGAAGCTGTATGTAATGTCAGTATGTAATAACAGTACCTCAAAATATAGTAAATCATGTTATATTATACTTTGAATGTGAGCAGTTTAACTAACATGCACTTCTGTCACTGCTGTCATGATTTATTAGATCGTTAATGACTCCTCATAAGAGATTGATTAAGATTTATACCTTTTTAGTATTGTGTTCTTCAGTTGTCGTGCACACCTCCAGCAGCCCAAATACCTTATCCAGTGAATAGGGCATGCGTTTCTGTGTAGAGAGGCTTGGCATAGATGTGACGACTGATTTTGAGACTTTCTGGCTGAAATGTGTGTTTAGGATAATATCACAGTCTACTCCTTCCACAGACAGATTTTGCCTGCAAAAAAACCCCAAAAAACATAATTTTAAATAGGGATTTTGGAAACACGGACACTGTAAAACTCAACATGTGTGATAGTACTGACTTCTGCGAAACAACAAACCTATATTACATGTGTCAAACTGACTCAAAACAGAATAATTCTATAGTAGTAACTGATTCATTACACTTACACAGCTCATTTCTGATAACATATATTTCCTTATGTTTTGATAAATAAAAATAGACCATGCTAAATATTTTATAATATTTTACTATGTCATAAAATTAAATATTACTAACTTTTTTCATTTTAAAGTTCTTTGGATTCTGTCAACATAATTATTTTAAAAAATGTATTCCAAATTCATCTGAGTTTACTTTTTCAGGCTTTACAGTGTAGTGGTGTATAATGTAATAATACTGTCGACTGAGTTAGGTGTGAAGAAAAACTGCAAATTAAAATTTCACACCATTACTATTTTTATGAAAAGGTGCAGAAAATCTCTTGTGTTTGTAATATGTGGACATATCACTTGCAGGAATTATGATTTTACAGTGCTTGGAAAATGGAGTCTGACAGTTTGAATGTCAAACTTAGATAAGGCGCCTACCACCAGTGAGCACGGGGTAGAAGTTCAAAATGTTTACTTTCTTCATCTAAATACATGTGATGAGAGTTACACGTTCCACATACTTGAAAGACTGCACTTTTCACAGCTTCGTACAGTGCGATCAATACATTTTCCAAACGTGACCTCGTGCAGAAAATTACCGCAATTCTCAAACGGGCTACAGGTTTGCTGAAATCTATGCAGCTGCGTCTGACCTTAAATGCTCTTTTCTCCATTCTTTCATTTTTCGGGATTAAGTGGGAGAGAGTATTCCAAAGAACTAACATTTCTGGCATTTAGAGGTGTTTATGATTTGCCCTGGTGCAGTGCCAGCTCTCATAGTAAAAGAACTCAAAAAACAGTCAGTTAATTATACGGTAGGTCTTTTGTGGTGTGGGTGCATTAAGCTTAATTGTTCCCACATGTGACATAGATTTAATGCGATGGCTTATCACTGAGTCACAGCTCAACTGCAATACTACACAAACTACAAGTGGCAACTCGCCTCCGACGTAGACAGTTGAATAATAGCCATTAAAACACTTCGTCATTATTGATGTAAAGCAAATACCTTGTTACATTGCCAAAAAAATAGTGAAGGAATGTACAGGATCTGAACTATTGCCATTTGCGCTGTTATTAATTTGACACTTTTTAAAAGGATGGCAAAGTGTCAAAGTAAGATGATTAGGCCAACCTCGCTACTAGCTTTTCAAAACGGTCCTATTAAAACAAAGAGACGAACTAATGCTGTCAGGTGCCCGCAAAATCATATAAAAACAGACAAGCTAAACCTGGGTGCATACAGGCTATTTTAAGACTTTCATTTGGCACCAAGAACAAAACAAAGAGATTGTACTTGTGGGGCTCGGATTTACAATAAAAACCACCAAAGACAGCAAGCATTTTTCCTAGGTTAAGAGAAGAGACTAAATGTGAGTGATCGATAAAAATCTAAATAGTCCAAAGATGTGTCAATAGTTATTAACTGCACCACTTCCTAAAATCGTGTCCAATAACAATATGTATTCAAGTATGACTAATAGGCCTACAGCAACATGAATATCCAGTACACGCTGTATTGTTTATGTTGCTGCTGAAGACATGAGGATGACTCAGCCAGTCGATCAATGGACTATTATGTTGTTTATCTTGAACAGCTTACCTGACGTATTAGGTTGAAATCAATAATTGTAGTTTATTGTCACTTATTTTTAAGTGGGGTTAAAGTTTATACTGCTCTAGTGCGGCTTGTTGTTTTTTTAATACAGTATATCGCTCAACCGTCTTCAATCACTATTTAATTAGGAGCCTGTCCCAGTGTGATGTGGGGTACACCCTCGTCAATGAATAGATAATCACAGTGGTGACAGAACCATTCACATCTTTTCCCTATGGGCAATTTAAAGTTACCAATTAAAGAGCTTGGACATGGACGAGTGCCCAGCAAGAATCCATTGTAGTACAACGAGCACATGCAAAATCACAAAGAAAGAATATTGCCCAAGTTTTTGGTGAAAAGCATTAATCCTACTCTGGGCATATGTATTTACAGAAAGGTCTGATTGGACCATTTTATCCCGGAGCATTTTATTGTTAAATAGTGGTTTGTGTTTGCATGTAATAAAAAATAGTCAAATGTGTACCTGTGTGCAATATATGCCGATATAACTCGTTTTGGACTTTTAGTTAATCATTTAGGTTTTATGTATATTTACTTACTATTGTATTAATGATTTAATATAATTATATACATGTTGATTGTATTAAGTAACTAGGCATTTGAATGACAGCAACACTCACACAGTTTATGACATGTTAAATATTAAACAGGACAGCATTTTATGAGCCTATAAGATATCATGTATTAACTACTGAACTATGTCAAGTACTGTGTATCACCGGATTCACAGCACTATGAAAAGTAGGTGAGCTAGAACACCTTAATTCTCTAATACGAACTGGATTGAACTGGCTGTGTGTGGCTGTAAAAATCACATATAAAATCCACATTTTCGCATTGAGCTTGTCAGGACAATTTATCTCTTTCTCATCAGCGTAAAGATCAGTAATCAGTACAAGCTTTAGAGAAATGTCATTGAGGCAGAACACGGTGCTCAAAGGAACAGGGAGAGGGCAGGTACAGGAAGTGATGACCCCATTGTGAACGGGCCAACCACCTCACATGCAGGTACAGTGAGGTAAGGAGTGGCCGGGCTACTTGCGTCACAGCTCGTAAGTGAATAATCCATACAAGTATTTCCGCCTGATTGTTCCGGGCCCACTCACAAGGCGTGGGAGGTGGGAGGAGCCAGCCTACTCACTAAACTAAATTATGGGGGAAGTTAACCTCAGGTGTCACACCGAAAATGAGGAATTTTACTCAACACAAACATGTTTTGAAAATCTGGAATTTTCCAGTTTGGATCAGTCAGAGCCAGATTAAAATGACTATACTGCCAATAGAGAATAGTAGTATGTTTTACAAGTGTGTTCTTTTTTTGCTTCTTTTTTTATTAACCTCTTTTATGCTTTATTGTGTTTTTATAGCATGCAGGATTTTTGGACAATCCTGAGCAACATTTATAGATTTTTTTTGCCATTTACTTTGATTATGAAATATAATAATATTCACAAATATTTTGGTCATAATTGAAATCTCTATTATTTTAAATGATAATTCCTTTTCTAATTCATATTTCTTAGCTCAACACATCCAACTTTATTCAAAATGAGATACTGTGTTTAAGCCACAGCTCTATGACACAATTTAAAGCAAGGCCTGTGCTGTCGTCCCCGACAGCAAGGTGTATATCGGCGAAATAGCCCCATACGTCTGCCCCAACTGTCACCTTAATCAGACATTGTGTGATTTCTAAGGGTTTTTAAAATGTTAAGGCGCAATAAAGAGGCCCCGCCCCCAAACCATGACAAATATGGGAAGCATCTATTTGACTTTGATTTGTCTGGATGTTTGTGAAGAATGTTTTGCCAAATTTAGTAAAATTCCCTAAAACTACATTCTTGTTTCAGTCTATAGGGGCGCTGTAGAGGTAACTGCCATCGGGCAAATATGTGCAAGTTAGAGGCTGACAAATATACCTGACGTCCTGTTTGTTGTATGGTGGTGGGGGTCATAATATTTTATGTTGGGTACACTGTGGAAAATCACTGTACCAAGTTTCATTGCGCTCTGCCAAAGTAAGTGTGTCCAGGGTCCCATGGGGGTTATAAATATTTGTTCGCTATAGAAGCACTTTATTTGACCTCTGTAATGTGCCTATGTACATTAACTATACAATTGCCCAGATCAGTGTGCCAAAATTCACGCGATTTCGTTTATGTTCAGCAGGATTATGGGCTCAATAAAAGTGCATCAAAACATTAATTTGTGAATTTTTTAATTGTCATTAATCAAAGATGTACCAAACTCAATCCAGTTCTGCATCTTCATGATATTTACCTGTGTGCAACAGTTGAAAAAGATCCAGCAAAGACTTTTTTGAGTTATTGTAGCGTTCACAGCTAGGATCTGCGGAGGCAGACCGACGTGATTCCATAATATCGTCGTTTCGCCGCTATAAATATATACCTGCTATTCTTTAGTAAAGAATACAGTACTATTACTATTAGTATTATTACTTCCGCCAATTAGGTAATGTTTTCACTTCTGTTTGCCTGTTGGTTTGTTTGTCTGTCTGTAAGCAACTTTACAGATTTGGATACATTTTTTCCGGAAAAATTGTAAGAAATTAGAAATAAACTGCCTTGGTGGGTTTCTATACTCTCCTAGTACCTTAATTAAGTATCACTCTCTTAATTATATCGGCGAAACGACGATATTATGGAATCACGTCAGTGCGCGTCCGCAGATCCTAGCTGTGAACGCGATAACTCAAAAACGAATTGCCGGATCACTTTCAACATTTGCACACCGGTACATACCATAAAGACGCCGAACTTTATCAATTTGGGTACTTCTTCGATGAATATTTATTAATTAATTAATTAATTAATTAATTAAGGGCCAAAACTGTGAGCGCAATAACTCAAAAAGTCTTCGCTGGATCTTTTTCAACTGTTGCACACAGGTACATATCATGAAGATGCAAAACTGGTTTGAGTTTGGTACATCTTCGATTAATGACAATTAAGTAATTCACTAATTAATGTTTTGATGCACATTTATTGAGCCAATAATCCTGCTGAACTTAAACAAAATTGTGTGAATTTTTGCACATTGATCTGGGCAATTGTATAGTTAATGTACCTAGGCACATTACAGAGGTCAAATAAAGAATGTCTGTATAGCGCCCCCATGTTTATGACCCCTATGGGACCCTGGACACACTTACTTTGGCGGAGAGCAATGAAACTTGGTACAGTGATTCTCCACAGTGTACCCAACATAAAAAAGAATGTAGTTTTAGTTTTAGGCCTAGTTTTTTGTAAGTAGTAAATACATGTGTATTTTGAAAATCTGAGGGATTTTTGAACTCATACAGTCAATATCTTATCAACTCAATTATTGAATACAATGAATACATCATAACTGCGGTATATACTATATATTACTACACATATCTCTACCTCTTTTGCATGGAAACTTGATTCATGTAGCTATCTATTCAGTAGCATTAGTTTGTGTTTTAAATAATAATAATAATAATACATTTTATTTAAAAGCGCTTTTCTCAACACTCAAAGACGCTGTACAAGGCCATAACAACAATATACAAACAATAAAACAATTCAGATCAAATGAAATATCCCTTGATCCAAACAACTTACTACTTTGAGGAACAGGTCACCCACGCTCAGCTCAAATCTTTGGTGTGTAGTTTCAGTTTCTGCTCCAGAGCCTGGTTTCTCTAGATGTGTAGGTTCAGAATAAGGACTCAGTCGTGCTTTCAGACTTAAGTAGAAGTTGTGGTGCAGGTCTCTGAGCTCTGGGACTTGGTAGAAGACGGTCTGGACCTGTTGACTGGACAGGACCGGCTGGGACGTCCCGGCTGAGGCCCGCAGAGCCTTCATGGGCTGTGAACAACAAAGTATATGTAAAGGGAATATATTTTAACAGGAAAGTTGAAGGTGACCACAAGAGGGCGACCATTAATGCTAAACTCTAGATACATATTTCTCAAAATAAAACATTGGCTCATTGCATAGGGAAAGAATAAACAGAGAGAAAAATTAAACATAAATGCCCAATATTTCATAATAAAACACAGTTCCTGATTCATTTTCACATATGGTCCAATAAGAAAGAGGAACTGGGCTGCATTTGCTGTTCATAAGAAAGCCCACTTCCCCACAAAACTATACTACTATTTTAGTCATTTTGAGTGTGATTTCCTGTCAATGTAAATGTGTGCGCTCAAAAACAAAGACTATAGAGCACAAAGCATTTTATTAGACTAAAAAGGGGAACCTCGTCTCTCGATCTAGAGCTTTGCCATTGGCTGTTTGTGCTTAAACAAGGAAGTTAAACATGGGTCTTGCACATGCCTGGTATTATCATAGTTGGGTACATAATGAAAACATCATATTATTCCACTACACACTTAGAGAATATTAGATACATCCTGTTTTTACCATTAGTAGTGTCTCCAGTTCATTGAGATAGACCTCCTCGCTGTCCAGGATGCCTTTGAGGACCACCATCCTTCGATCCAACATCTCCTTTTCACTGCACAATGTCTAAAAGAAATATTCTACAGATGCATTAAAAATGTAATGTTCTTAAGTATAAACCTTGGCAATAGTTGTATTTTTCCCACCGGTGTGTCTGGCAGGTCTAGAGTGAGGTGACTGGGAACATCCTTCTCAAAAACATCCTGCTCTTCTTCTGCTACAACTGACACAATAAGAAATATGGAGGTTTGGACAATCATGCTTGGGGAAATAAAAAATAAATACAGAAATTTCTCTCAGACATAGGCTATAGTGTGTGTTACAGTAGGCTACTTGACACAATCTAGCACAGAGTTCAAGGCAAAAGCAAAACAAAAATCAATTTCTCTTCATATACCAAAGTAATATGCCTTCTATTTGATTTTTTCAGTGATAATATTCTCTAAGACTTCATCACACCAGCATCCTAATAAAATCGAAACGCTAATAATCATATTTGCCATGCACTGAAAGTCTTCCGTAGTTAGGTCCTCAAGTTAAGTCGATGTCTTACCGGACACGCGTCGTGTCTCCAGGTAGTCCACAGCCTCTTGGTATACGTCCATTGGAGTCTGCACAAACCTGACACTGCGGAGGCAAAGCTAAAGGCGCCACATGAACGTGCATTTGAAAACTTCCTTTTTGTTTCTAAGGATGAAAAAAGAGGACATCTGTTTCCTGTCACAGTAAAACTCAACCGTAACCGCTGACACCTGGCGTTCTTAAGGCACCCTCTCTTTGTGCATTATTAAAACAAATCAAGTATAAATAAAAGTATAACTTTTGTTAACAGTGCAAAAATATACACCTAAAGTAAATAGGAGAAAAGTAATAGTTATAACATTATATTTGTCTTCTATAAAACATTGTAATTATTTGCAGAGTAGTAGTACTAGTGCACCAATGTTAAGTGTTTGTAAAATATAATGTGAATCTCATGAAGTGTGCAGACTGCCACCAAAAGCCTTTACCTCTCAACTATTGTGAAGGTTGACAATGTAAAAAATATCAAACCATTGCCCTCTAGTGTCCAGGGGATATTGGTACAACTTGGCATTCAATTGTGTATCAACATACATTGAAAGTATTTGAAAGATTGTTGAGTACTAAATTGAAAATATATTCACCAAAATAGTATCAGTAAAGGCTACAAAAGCTGTCCCAAAAAGGAACACTTCGGGTAAATGAAATGAAAATAACATAAGGAGGCTCAAAATGGAGTTTTAAAGGCAAAGTGTAAATCAGAGAATAAACACAAAACTCAAAAAGGAGACACAGAGCAGACACAGAGGAGACACAGAGGAGACAGAGCAGACACAGAGCAGACACAGAGGAGACAGAGCAGACACAGAGCAGACACAGAGCAGACACAGAGGAGACAGAGCAGACACAGAGCAGACACAGAGGAGACAGAGCAGACACAGAGGAGACAGAGCAGACAC
>JAVQKC010089241.1:0-18231 GCA_036025475.1 Philypnodon macrostomus
GAGGGCATTGAATATGCGGTTATACCATTTCTTGGAACGGTGTGGGAAAATGTAGGTCTTCATCCTCTGGTCCGCTCTGTCCACCCCACACATAAATCTGTTATAGCTGTCCATGCAGAGCGGTCTGTCGATACACCGCCATCCAGTTCTGCTCTTCTTTGTCCTGATGACTCTGGTAACCACCGAGTTTCCGTGGATTGAGGACAACAGTCTGACACGTTTTGTGTCATACCACGCACATGCCAGTAGTCGGCCCTTTCTGAGAAACATAGGTGGGTCACCTCTCTTCAAGTTTGGCTGGTCATTTTTCAGTCCTCCAGGCATCCCACGCCTGTTTGCTGAGACTGTCCCACACAAACCACACAATGCTGGAGGGTCTCCGGGGCCTGCTGGAGGGTCTCTGGGTGCTGATGGAGGGACTCGGTGGGCTGCTGGAGGGTCTCCGGGGCCTGTTGGAGGGTCTCTGCGGGCTGCCCCTCATCTCCACATGACCCTCTACCGGGCACAATCGCTGCAAAATTACCCTGGGCCACCACAATTTAGTCATACACTTGGCCTCGTCATTATTGTCTGACACCTTGGGGTCCTGGCTTTCAGAAGGGCCCATCACCAGGCTCAAAGTTCGTTTGCTGTGGAGATTATATGTCAGAGAAATAGCCCCAGCATTACCTACTTTTCTACATCTCTGCCAACAATGCTTCTTTTTTCCTTGACTTTTGTGCATTTCCTCTCTTTCAGCAGTATTGCCCCCGCAAAGGACACTTTTTTTGGGCATAAAAAAGCAATCAAACAAACCTGGGAAGGACACATGGTGTGGAGCACGTTTGTTGAACCACCCGGAACACATGGGTTGCAGTGAAGCAACGCATGTGCGGCACATTGACGCAGGCGCAGTGCAGCGACACACGCCCACAGTAGAATCAGTGGATGTAGCAGTTCTGCGACCGTGGCGCCCAAAGGGATAAAAAAACGGCTAGCTAAACAAATATATTAACTAGCTAAACAAACGTCTACTAACTAAACAAAAGTCGACTAGATAAACATACGTCGACTAGCTAAAAAAACGAATGAGTAGCTAAACAAACGTCGACTAGCTAAACAAACGGACGACTAGCTAAACAAAAGTCGACTAGATAAACAAAACGTCGACTAGCTAAACAAACCAACGAGTAGCTAAAAAAATGTCGACTAGCTAAACAAACGTCGACTATCTAAAAAAACATCGAATAGCTAAACGAACGAGTAGCTGAACCAATTTGGACTAGCTAAACAAACAAACGACTAGCTATGAATAGCTAAACAAACTAAACACTAGCTAAACAAACGACTAGCTAAACAAACGTCGACTAGCTAAACAAACGGACGACTAGCTAAACAAAAGTCGACTAGATTAACAAACGTCGACTAGCTAAACAAACGAATGAGTAGCTAAACAAACGTCGACTAGCTAAACAAACATCAACTAGCTAAACAAACGTTGACTAGCTAAACAAACGAATGACTATCTAAACAAACATTGACTAGCTAAACAAACGAATGACTATCTAAACAAATGGATGACTAGCTAAATAAAAGTCGACTAGATAAACAAACGTCGACTAGCTAAACAAACGGACGACTAGCTAAACAAACGTTGACTGTCTAAACAAACGTCAACTAGCTATACAAACAAATGACTAGCTAAACAAATGTTGACAAGCTAAACTAACAGACGACTAGCTAAACAAAAGTTGACTAGATAAACAAACGTCGACTAGCTAAACAAATGTCGAATAGCTAAACAAACAAAACACTAGATAAACAAACGTTGACTAGTTAAAAAAACTAATGGCTAGCTAAACAAATGTTGACTAGCTAAACAAACATCTACTAGCTAAACAAAAGTCGAGTAGATAAACAAACGTCGACTAGCTAAACAAACGAATGAATAGCTAAACAAACAAACGACTAGCTAAACGAACGTCGACTAGCTAAACAAACAAACAACCAGCTAAACAAATGTAGACTAGCTAAACAAACAAACAAGTAGCTGAACAAATGTCGACTAGCTAAACAAACGAATGACTAGCTAAACTAATGTCATCTAGCTAAACAAACATTGACAAGCTAAACAAATGTTGACTATTTAAAAAAATGTCTACTAGCTAAACAAACGATCGAGAAGCTAAACAAACATCGACTAGTTAAAGAGACAAACGACTAGCTAAACAAACGTCGACTAGCTAAACAAACAAACGTCTAGCTAAACAAATGTAGACTAGCTAAACAAACTAACAACTAGCTAAACAAATGGACAACTAGCTAAACAAACGTCTACTAGCTAAACAAAAGTTGACTAGATATACAAACATCAACTAGCAAACAAACGAACGAATAGCTAAACAAATATTGAGTAGATGAACAAATGTCGACTAGCTAAACAAACGAAACACTAGATAAACAAACATCGACTAACTAAACAAACAGACGACTAGCTTAACAAACGTCGACTACCTAAATAAACGGACGACTAGCTAAACAAACGCCGACTAGCTATACAAACAAATGACTAGCTAAACAAAAGTCGACTAGCTAAACAAACAGACTAATAGCTAAACAAACGTTGAATGTCTAAACAAACGTCGACTAGCTATACAAACGAACGACTAGCTAAACAAACGTCGACTAGCTAAACGAACGTCGACTAGCTAAACAAATGAACGACTAGCTAAACAAATGTCGACTAGCTAAACAAACAAACGAGTAGCTGAACAAACGTCGACTAGCTAAACAAACGAACGACTAGCTAAACTAATGTCGACTAACTAAACAAACGTTGAAAAGCTAAACAAACGAATGACTAGCTAAACAAACGAACGACTAGAAAAACAAATGTCAACTAGTTAAACAAACAATTAGCTAAACAAAGGTTGACTAGATAAACAAACATCAACTAGCTAAACAAACGAACGAGTAGCTAAACAAACGTTGACTAACTAATCAAACAAACGACAAGCTAAACTAATGTCGACTAGCTAAACAAACGAACGACTAGCTAAACTATTGTCGACTAGCTAAACAAACAAACAAGTAGCTGAACAAACGTCGACTAGCTAAGCAAACGAACGACTAGCTAAACTAATGTCGACTAGCTAAACAAATGTTGACAAGCTAAACAAATGTCAACAAGCTAATCAAACGAACGACTAGCTAAACTAATGTGAAATAGCTATAAACGTTGACAAGCTAAACAAACGAATGACTAGCTAAACAAATGGACGACTAGCTAAAAAACGTCAACTAGCTTAACAAATGAACGAAGAGCTAAACAAAAGTTGACTAGATAAACAAACATCAACTAGCTAAACAAACGAACGAGTAGCTAAACAAACATCGACAAGCTAATCAAACAAACGACTAGCTAAACTAATGTGGAATAGCTAAACAAACCTTGACAAGCTAAACAAACGAATGACTAGCTAAACAAACAAACGACTAGCTAAACAAACGTTGACTAGCTAAACAAACGAACGAGTAGCTGAACAAACGTTGACTAGCTAAACAAACGATCGACTAGCTAAACAAATGTCGACTAGCTAAACAAAGGTTGACAAGCTAAACAAACATCGACAAGCTAATCAAACGAACGACTAGCTAAACTAATGTGAAATAGCTAAACAAACGTTGACAAGCTAAACAAACGAATGACTAGCTAAACAAATGAACGACTAGCTAAACAAATGTCGACTAGCTAAACAAATGAACGACTAGCTAAACAAATGTCGACAAGCTAATCAAACGAATGACTAGTTAAACCAACGAAAGACTAGCTAAACGAACGTCGACTAGCTAAACAAACGAACGACTAGCTAAACAAATGTTGACTAGCTAAACAAACAAACGAGTAGCTGAACAAACGTCGACTAGCTAAACAAACGAACAACTAGCTAAACTAATTTCGACTAGCTAAACAAACGTTGACAAGCTAAACAAACGAACGACTAGCTAAACAAATGGTGACTATATAAAGAAATGTCTACTAGCTAAACAAACGATCGAGAAGCTGAACAAACGATCGAGAAGCTGAACAAACATCGACTAGTTAAACAAATAAACGACTAGCTAAACAAACGTCGACTAGCTAAAAAAACGTCTACTAGCTAAACAAACGAACGTCTAGCTAAACAAACGTAGACTAGCTAAACAAACGAACTAGCTAAACAAATGTCGACTAGCCAAACAAACGAACGACTAGCTAAACAAACATCGACTAGCTAAAACAAATGTCGACTACCTAAACAAATGTCGACTAGCTAAACAGATGTCGACTAGCTAAACAAATGTCTACTAGCTAAACAAATGTCGACTACCTAAACAAATGTCGACTAGCTAAACAAATGTCGACTAGCTAAACAAATCTCAACTAGCTAAACATGTCGAATAGCTAAACAAATGTCAACTAGCTGAACAAATGTTGACTAGCTGAATAAATGTTGACTAGCTAAACAAATGTTGACTAGCTAAACAAATGTCTAATAGCTAAACAATTGTTGACTAGCTAAACAAATGTTGACTAGCTAAACAAATGTTGACTAGCTGAACAAATGTCTAATAGCTGAACAAATGTTGACTAGCTAAACAAATGTCGACTAGCTGAACAAATGTCGACTAGCTAAACATGTCGACCAGCTAAACAAATGTCGACTAGCTAAACATGTCGACTAGCTAAACAAATGTCGACTAACTAAACAAATGTTGACTAGCTGAACAAATGTCTAATAGCTGATCAAATGTTGAGTAGCTAAACAAATGTCTAATAGCTAAACATGTCGACTAGCTAAATAAATGTCTACTAGCTAAACAAATGTCAACTAGCTAAACAAATATCTACTAGCTAAACAAACGTCTACTAGCTAGCTAACGTAAACATCTAAATAGTAAATAAAATCCAAATAATTATATTTTCGAACTAATATCTCCCTGCATCTAACTATCTGCCTTCCCCTGAAATGTGTCTAGCAAAATGTGCCCAGTAGAACAGAACTCTCTCCAGAGATATGCTCGTTTCCATGACAGTTCAGAATTCATGTTGCTAGGTTACAGGTTACAGAATGTTTTGATGATGTCATGCCCTCAGATGGGGGGTTGGGGAGGAGGCGTGGGGGTGTTCTGTATTAACTATATGTGATTTTTATAATTAATATTCCCACCCCAATATCCACAAATTTTGAATTTGATAATTTTTATTAAAAACAAGGAAGGCCTTATATCTATCCAACCACACCATAAAATCTGCAGATTAACTATAGTCATTTTCCCGCCCCATCTACCTTTATAATAACATGAATCAGTTACTAAATAAAGCCCCACTGTTGTGTTTAGTAAAATATATCATCTGTACAAGTGTAGTAATTAATTGGCTGATAAAGGCTACCACCTTTTAGCACTGACTGGTTGGTGTAAAAAGCCTCTCCTAACTAGGCCTACGCTGTTGTCCCCAACTGCAAGGTGTATATCGGTGAAACGCCCCCATTTGTCTGCCACAACTGTTATGGCACCAACAGGCACCTTAATCAGACATTTTGTGATTTCTAAGGGTTTTTATATTGTTAACGAGCAATTCAGAGGCTCCGCCCCCAATCCATGATGTTACTATCAAAACAGCATTCAATTACCAATCACATTGCTCTATCTCTTCTGGACCAAAAGCTAATTTAAAAGAGGTGAAATGGAAGACTGCTTTACAGCCAGATTTTTCAAACTTGAAAAATACAGTTGAATTTGAAAAGACAGGACGGTTGAAAATATAGTTCCCCTGACCAGCAATGACCCCAATCCACCATTGTAGTGGCCAGATGTCAGCCTGAAAAATCCATCAAAAAGACCTAAGAATATAAGTCTTGAAAATGCATGGAATTCTTTTATGGAATAAGTGTGAAGCCGGGGTCTGGATGGAGGTGCTGGAGCGTCAGGTATTCTTTGTGTCCAAGCCGCAGCATTCATCTTGGGCCCATTTGTCAGTGCTGTCGAGTCTTCTGCGGAGCTCCATTCATCTGCGCGTCTCTTCATCTTTGCATCCATCACTTCATCCAACCCCCGGCTCTACACTCCACCCCATCTATCATGACCCCAGCCCGCTCTGCCTGCCTCTTCATATACACATCTCTTTACAGACCGCCAAATGGCTCACAATGCACTTTTTCAGAGATGCGGCTAGGTATTTTCTCAGCTTCACAAACAATCAGTTGGTAGAGCGCTCTACCAACTGAGCTAAACCCATTGTTTTTTTATCATTTTTGAATATGAGCTATTTTACCCTGACTTTGGAAACACCAGAATTAAACTTCTGAAATAAATCGACATTTCAAACTTCAACATTACAAATCGTACAGTAATCAATCACATGAAAATCTTTCATTGTTTCAATTTACTTCAGTGGATCAGTCCAACTAAATGATGTTCATTCAGCTCACATGGACTAGTTCACATTTCAAAATGCTGTATTTTTTCCATTATCTTTTTGCAAAAAATAAAATAAAATCCTTCCATCAGCTTTAATCCACACATTCTAGATTGTATTTGAGATTTATTAAATTGTATCAAAGTGAAATAGTCCATGTGAGTTGAACTGCTGAACTAGTTGGACTGATTTACTTAAAGCTACAGTACCTGATATTTTTACTTTGTATTTGAGCAAAAATAAAGACACAGTCAATGGTGCGGCATACCAGATGTCGTCTAAGAAAAACAATTCGACTTTGAGACCCTCTGTGGGCTGTTATAAGGGTTTGTGTTTTAGAGTGCAGGGAAACTTGTTTTCAACCAATCTCACGCTTCCGCAGGACAGGAGCGCTCTGATTGGTTAAAACATTGCTTATTTATCAAGAACTAGAATCTATCAGGAATAATGTGAGGGAGCTGATGTTTTATTATCTACAGCTTATTCACAGCTAATTCTATATATTTAGTTCAAACAAAAAAGCCAAATTCAGACCGCAGCTCATTATTCCAACACTTCCTGGTTTGTGTGAGATGGACGTTTTTCAATCAGGTATCAGGTACTACATCTTCCATTAAACTTTGAGAACGAAATATGTTTCATGTGGTTCACTGCTTTTATTCCCGCTATTAAATGAATGGTTACACTATGTCAGCCCTGTGACTAACTTGCAATTGTCCTTGAGTTACTTTCTAAGTGGTTTTCCTCAGTTTTACATTTTACTGGCAACTCCTTCTCTCCAACTTTTAACACTTCAAAATTGGTCCTTGTCTGAGCCTCAACCCCATTAGGAACGCATTCAAATCAGGCTCCGCAGCCGCCACAGTGTCTGCCTTGATCTTATTTGTTAGAAACTATTATTTGGTGATCAAAACAAGGTGCGATCAATGCCACAATGGAGATGGAATAACAACCGAACTAATTGGATTTGCCGGCTCCAATACAAGCCAATTAACCTTACACTCTGGCAGTTAATGGGGAATGGAGTGGTTCAATATCACAAAAGTAAGGCTGGCACAAGTTCTTTCACAAGACTTATCTTGATCGAGCTGCAGACAGGGCCAACAGTCACCGCTTTAAAGTTTAAGGATGAGACCACACGACCTGTTCACTATCGTTTCTTCTTTGGACCACTTTTGATAGATACTGAGCGTTGGAGACCAGGAACATGCCTCAAGAAAACTCATTTATTTAAACAGAACACATTTTAATAGTTGTTTTAATGCTTATGCTATGTTGGCATTTGTGTTGGCTGTTTGGTCAAGATGGTCAGATTTTCTTATCAGTAACTTGCTTTATCTTCTTCCCAGAATGGAAAAGATTTTATTTTGATTATTGATTTGATATACAGGAAGAGTAAGTAAAACCCAAGGGAACTTTTTTTCATTGATGTGATTTATTTTATGTTTATTTCTGACAGGGACAGTGTACATTAATCAACACTGCTGCAATGGCGAAGTGGGTAAGCGTTCCAGCCAGAGGGTCACCGTTTCCCTGCCCGAGCATATACTGTCATTGTGTACCTGGGCAAAACACTTAACCCGCATTGCCTTTGAATGACTGTGGTTGTGTAATTGGTATTTGGTGGTTCTTCAGTGTCCGGGTGTGACTGAGGAGAAAATGAATATTGTAATTGTAAAGCATCTTTGAGTGATGAGAAAAGCACTATAGAAAACCAATTATTATTATTATTAATCCATTGTCCCTGGACAGATGTTAAAATGGCTTCCCTAAAAAACAACAGTGAGATTAAACAATGCAGATATAAAAGAGCTGTAAACAAAAACAAAACCTACTAAACGAATACTATTGGCCAAACTGGTAACCCACAAACTCTGATTTGGTTTTGCTGCAGAGGCCAGGGAAGGGACTAAAGTAAAATAATAATTATGACGGATTACCTGCTTTACATCATAGAGCATGCTCAGAAAAAGCATTTTATTTTCGTAAATTTACAGCGTGCATCTTTAATCCCCAATGTCCAATTTTTGACCCGATGTTTCCCATCACAAAGAGTGGTTAGCAATGATTTGTTGTAAGCAAACCTGGCATAGGGATTAATAATGATCCTTCCCAGTCCCCTGGCCCTGTGGTTGAACCCCTAACCTGTGCATGTTAATGATGACAGCCCAGTCACAAACAGGTTTACACGGGGGCTCAGTGGAGGCCCCTGCAGACCAAGCTGTGATCAGCACGTAATTAGATAGACAAATGGCATTAAGCCCAATCATGTCCCGCCCACTGTGATCATTAACCAGCAGCCGTAGTACCATACATCACAGATAATTGGGTGTAGAATATGACCAGGACAACATTACTTCCATCAATCTCCGCGGTCTTTGAGGAGAACTTCATTTGACCCATTTTGTCCCCGACGTGCCTCATTTCAAGATTAGCACAATGTTGGGAGCAGACAAATTTGCTTGTTTACAACTCCTCTCACCTGTGTTGCCTCTGGGTTGCAGTAATAGCATTCAAATGCATTTTTCAACCTCCCAAAAACATCCAAATATACAGCGCTGGTAGGTCTAGTTGTGATATCTCTCATAACCAGGGCTTGACGCTAACATTTTTGCTCACTGGCTAGTATTCTTTAAAAGTTACTAGCCACCTAAGATTTTCACCGGTTACAACACAAGCGTAGGTTTTATAGTTGGATATTTTTGTATGTTTTAAAGTGGAACTAAACACCTGGTTCAGATCCATAGTAAACCCACAGCCAAAATTTAAAAAAGGCTCCAGAAATGGGCAGTGTCTGGGTGAATGTGAATGTGGTGTAAGCCATGTTCTCAAATCAAACCCCATGATTCACTACAGGTGTGTGTCTGAATGAGACAAAGGACTATAAGAGCCGGCATACATAGATATACATAAGTACCATGACATATCTGTGACCAATAGGAAAATTTAACTGCAGTAGCCACTGTTTAACCTAAAGGGTTCAGGTACTCTTTAAGTGAGCTGTTAATGGCTCATCATATTATCCCATTATGATGTACTGTGGATTCTAAATTGGTAAAAAAAAAAAAAAAAAGTTAAAATAATAATAATGCATTAATCTTATATAGTGCTTTTTTGACAAAGATTATTTGCAATTTCCTGCATTATCCATTCACCATAGTGAGTGCCACAATTAAAACCAACCTGTATTTGGCTAGTTGGCATAATGTTTTGTATCATTCACGCACCATAAACGCCATGTTAGATTTTCTAATTTTCACAAGTGGAAAGGATTTAGCCCAGGAACTATGGGCTTTAGGCGGAGTCCACCCTTGTCAAAATCCAGTTACTCGTGAAGCTGACACTGAAATTTGCACTTGACAGGATTAACAATTTACTCTCACTTTCATTCAGTAGAGGCAATTTAGAGAGCGCAAATCTCATATGCATGTCTTTGGATGGTGGGAGAACCTACCTAACACAAGGAGGACATGTAGATCCCACTTGCACGTGCACGTCGGACAGTTCGGGTGGTAGTTTTCTCCAAGATTGTAACTCGTTTACCCGACTTGCTTATGTTTACGTCCTTTTGCTCGGAAATTTGGGATCTTGAAATGTCAAAATGTAGTTCAATAGAGTAGTTCCATCTGGCTAGTATATTTGTGGCTTCTGATGATGGATCAAGATACATTCAGTGTTGTTACCAGAACTAAATGAAGAGCTAAACTAAATGATTTGGTTTGAGCTAAACTAAATCCCCCAAAATTTGAATTTCATTCTGTCATGTTGAAGTGATCAGACGACTTGATGAGGTGATCATGTGCACCTCCATGACGGAAACTCGTATACACGGTAAACCACACACCACTTAAAAACAGCATAAATCCCCAAAATCTGAGCCGATGACATCCTGGAGGCTAGAGGAAAATGTATTTCTTCAGTTTTGTTTTGAGGCCTTACATATACATGAACTCAAGATCCTATGCTAGAACATATTGACTTTATAATGTCTTCTTTAATATTTTACATAAACTGCCAAAATATGTTGATTAATTGCAGTCCAAACACTAGGTTCTTAAAAATAGCATTTCAGGTGCATTAGGTAAGCAAGAAATACTTCTATATTGGTTAGTCATATGACATTTGGAGACATTCCCCCTGCTTGTCATCTATGTTTTATAATGAATCCAAAATGCAGCTTTTTACAGGGGTTTTATAGTCCATAATAAATACTAAATAAAAATACATTTCCTGGTTTTGGGATAATGGGCAATTTTTCTGTTTTCTTCTCTATGAGTTTTTCACTGTGGCGTGAATGAGAAATGGACTCAGTGGTAAAGCATTTTGGGACTATATAGATGAATATGTCTGTTATCACTGACCCTCCACAGCAAAAAGATCACAGTTTTGATATTGTGATGCACCTGGGCTTTCTGTGTGGAGTATGGGTCAGTTTCTCTAGGTACATTGGTTTCCCCTCATCAACCTAAAACATGCACAATCAGGCTAATCATCCAGCTAGGTACATCCTGACCAAGGTCATGGCTCAAGATCTGGAGCTGGGTCCGTGGGCGCTCACTGATCCTGACAGCATAGACAGCAGGCATTGAAGAATCGGTCAAATGCAGAGGGCAAATTTCCCTACAGGGGAAATAAAGTCCTATATTATGCTAAATTGACTTTTCTGAGCTTTTAACCATGTATTAATGTTATTTCTTCCTCTACCCAAAGTTGTATTTTGTTTCATTCATTCATGTTTGATTAATCTTTTATCTTGATTTTAGTCCTTTGCAAGAGCTGAAAACAGATTAGACTATTACTGATGTAACAAATAGTGGCAAACCCCTCCTCTCTAGGAAGTGCTCCTCCCTGCTCAACAAACACACCCAGAGAAGATACTATTGCTACTTGGCCAGCTTACCACCATTTAACATATCTGATCTGAAAATATGTGTTCGGCTGTGAGTATGTCAAGGCTTTGTTTATATCCCAGAAGTTAAAAGTGGTTGGGGTCCAAGCAGGGGCTCCACAAAACAGTGTATTAGAGAATTATGTTGTGTGTTTGATGTTGCAAAATGTAAAATGGCAACCTAAATGTATTGAATATAGACTGTGAAATGTGCAACAAAAAGCTTAATATAAGACCTTTAACTTTAAACCAATTGTTATTAAAAATATGTGTTCTCTAAATACATTATGTGAGTCAGGTTTTCGTCACCTGGCCCGTCAGTAGAATTGGACCAGCTCTGAAAATATGGGAATTCAATGGGAACAAATTGTGTTGATGTTTCCTTGTCCTGTCAGAAGCAGACAGTCGATGGGAGACAATCCAATAAAGGTTGAGTCAAGGATGTAGCAGTGGCTTCGGTTCAGAGGTCAGGAGAGTCGGGGCTTGGGCTAAAGGATTAAAGCCACACATATTGAGATTGGTTTATTGACGGATGGACCGAGGATTGGGCCCATCAGTCTGGAGATGAAGGAGAAGATATTGTGGAACAACAAAGGAAGCTTGAAAAAAAACAACATTTTTGGGCCTATTTTACTGATAGTCATATGAAGCTTGCTCACCGTTTGTCTTGCATTAAAACGTTTTGTGTGAATGATTAGAGAGTAGAGCAACATTTGACTTTTTTCAGTATAGTGTGCATTGTTGGAGGCACTATCACACTAAAAAGGCTATTAAAACACACCAAAAAGGCTCCATGTAGGCCTATACAGTAGCCTATATGTATCATTTAGAGTAAACATTATTGGTTTTATTGAAGGTTTTTTGGGCTTGTTTTCATCCACTGTGTTGCTTTTTCAGATCTGGCAACATTGATTCTGACAATGCCAAGTTCCTTCTTAGGATGCCAAAAGACAAATCTATCATTTCAAATGTTAATGTTTCTGCTCGGACAAGGTGACCAGATTTTTTTGGTGTACATTTTGAAGAAAAAAGAGCACCTTTTAATTTGAAAGACATAATATTTTTGTTTTTTAGTTCATTATTCATTCACTCCACAGTCACACAACCACATTCATTCATAAGCAATGTGGGTTGAGTATCTTGCCCAGGGACGCTCGGGCGGGGACTAGAAAAGTCAAATTATTTCGGGTAATTTCGGGGTTTTTTTTCAGCTAATTGAGTCTATCTGAGAATTTTGACACATGGTAACCATATGTCGATTTTGGTTACAGATTCACTAGAAACAGTGGCCTTCCTAAGTCTGCTCTTGTGACTGGCTGATGAACAGCAGCACTGAAAACTTGAAAATCAGTACTGGACAAATATGCAGTTAGAACTTTGAAAGAAGAGGAAGTAGCAATTGTGAGTAAAAGCTGTGCCTTCTGCAGTGAATGTCCACTGTGCAGTTCAAGTTTGTGGACTTTCCAAAACTTTCTTACAAGCTCACTTATAAGCACACAATATCCCAGTTTGCCTGTGATAGCTCATTTTCAACCCTACCCAACAATAAAGGCTGAATACACTGCTGTTATAGGAAATGCATATAGTGTACATTAGCTAAATACAATGTTGTATAATGTTGACCTTTTCACTAGTTAAGTAGGATTTTGCTTTTTTCTCTCCAAGTCCAGTCCAGTATGTACCCGCATAAAGGCTATCATTACTGGGATTGGCTTTTAGCTTACGTTAGCAGACGTGACTTCCTTGTATACTCAATATCAGTCTGGTGAGTCTCCCATTCACAGAGACTTCCCTCCGGGACACAATTCTCCGTGCAGTCTGATTGGTTGATCTGCAGTGGCGCTTGCTTGGTGCTTGCTTCTCAAAACAAGATGGCGCACAGGATGGCCAAAGTTTTTCATTCTGCCATAGGGTTAGTCTTTTCACAGCAAAAAAACAACACAGGTCAGTTATTGCTTCTTTATCTCTTCTGTGCCATGTTGATTTAACTCTACCGTTCATCCACGTTTGTTTATTTACACACAATGTAGGCTGCTTTGCCACTTTACAGGTGTCTGCCACTTTTCTGATTACTCTCCTGAGAAATCAATTGATGCGAGAGTCTGGCTTGTCAGATTAATTGCCCACTGAGATGCAGGCGACACACTACAGGTGAATAGGGAAAAATCTATTTTAAACTTTATCCTGCAGATTACTGAGATAAATAATTTTCTGTCTTTTCATGTGAAAATTATGCATTTTGTGTGTAAAAATGACCAAAATTGTGTTCTTTTCCAGTAAAAAAGCTCAATGATGGATAGAGCCAGGTTTGTAGACACATTGGAAGCAAAAAAAATACATAAGGGATCTTATTTATTATTTGACTTATATAGGTATTACAAAAGAAAATCTGTAAAACGTCAAATTTGACCACAGCATTAGTCTATGATGCAGGTTGTTTGAACATATTAAGATGCAGATTGGACATTTTCATAGTTTCCATGTAAAATCTGGCCTAAAATCCCAAAATGGAAAAAATATATATTATTGTTTGGCATTTCTTACTTGTGTAGAAAGGAAAGTACAGATTGATGCCAACACAGTGACTGATCGAGTCATGTGAGATTGGAACGTGTCCAGAGGGCAGCCATTACAATCTCCATCACACTTCACCTCTGATCAACTGTAGACGGGGGGAAAGAACCATCTTCATAACCACGTCATACAAATGGCTCATAAAATATTTCGTAAATAGCCGCATTTACGAGTGCTGATGTGTTTTAGTGACATCTGCCAAATGAGCGTTTCTGTGCCAACAGCTCTGACAGTCCGTCTAGTTAAACTGTGATTAATAAAGCATGTGGACTTTGAACATTATAGAGCTTTGAACATCCCATAATGGCGCATTAGAGGATTTTATTACTTTACACATAGATTTGGCTGGTTTATGGTCCACCACAGCCACACAACCCAAGCTAATTCTGCCATGTATTTGTTTGAAATCACTCTATTATATCTGCTGGCATCAAATAAAAGCATTTATTTTAAACAATCATCCCATCCAGTGTGAATCCAACAGTCATGCACAAGAGATCCATCTGCATCCTGACCAAGATCCTGGTTCAAGATCTGGAGATGGGTTCCCAGGCGCTGCACTGCGGCTGCCCACTTCTCCTGACAGGTCGCCCCATGTGGCATTGAGGGATGGGTCAAATGCAGAGGACAGATTTCCCTACAGGGACAATCAAGTATAATTAAACTTAAAAAAGGGACTAACACAATTAGGCATGTTGTTGGCGGTTGGGTGGCTGACCCGGAACCACAGCTTTTGTGCTGAGATGCAAGAGTGCCAACTACTCTGCTTTCCATTGGCTTTCCATTCCAGAGAGATAATGATGTTGTCCAGACCTCTGTTTGTTACTTACGAGGCAGTGTGTGCTTCATGTGTGAGACAGTGGGATGGGAGGGAATTGAATCATTCAAACTTGTACAAATAAAAACAAAATATGCTGCTATATTTAATAACAATTTGAAGTTCGCTATAACGGTAACGTGTTTAGAAGTTGATTGGCTAAAACGAATGAGGACAGTCTTCACACTGAACTTAAAAGTTTACAAACTCACGAAAATCCACCTTGTCAGATTCCTGCTGATTCGTTTGCCTTCGACTCCACTGATGCGGACCAATGGTGTAGCAGAAATGCTGTGAGTGGGTGGGACTTAGGTTTGCCCACAGCAAGAAGCGAAAAAAACATTAAGTACGTTTAAAAATGATCCACCAATATTGTATTAATTTTACTTATGTAGCAGTTTTTTTATTGCACTGATTGGCTAAAAGAGTGGTCTCAAGTCATTTTCTATAAGAGCCATTCCAGATTGAACACGCGTAGAACTATGTGTATCTTTATATGTGCTTTAGCCAGGTTAGTCTCATCCAATGGCCTCTAAATATTCTACAGAACGTGCCTCTTCTCTGCATATGTTTCTTCATAGATACCTCATATATCAGTCTGGCTTTTGGAGTTGCTTCTTGAAATACATACTTTCTAGTCTGGCCAGCCGTGACTAGTTTTTTCTTCCTATTCTGTACAAAGATATTAGTTTGGTTTAATATGTATAGTAAACCAATCAGAAACTCCAGACTGATTTGCTATTAGCCATTTTACTCAGTGTCCATTCCATGTGTTTACCTTTCTGCAACTTTACCATGGGGCCTTTATTGTAACTATCATCAAATGGCACTCAGCCCCTACATCTGACATCTCGGAGGTTTAGGGAGAGGGGTCTGGCTGCAGGCTCCACCGACACACACCTTCTCTGCAGCCTCTACCACCATGTACCCATCTCCACCATCATGTACCATAAACAAAAGACGGCCTTGTGGCAAAAGCACGTGCTACCATCTTCACTTATTTAATATTGACAGCACATTTTAGACAAGATGTTGTATAATTCTATATGAATTTTTGTATTTCAAAATGCCAGTCTAGGGGTAGATTTAAAAAAAAAATCAATTGCCTGTACCCCGCCCCATGGAGATTGTAAGATCGAATCTTAGCAGTAACAATGATTTATTTTTCTTTTGAAGACTTGATGTAGGGGCTCTGGGGGCCCCCAAAGGTCCTTCGTGTACCCCAGGCCCCACTTTAGGAACCACCGCTGTAGAGCGTATATTAGAACATAATGTAAAACCCACTTTATTTGAAATAAGTGAATCATTAATGAAGTTATTTTATTTTAAAATGTCTCCATAGAAATATGAAATTACATGGTGGAGGTGCATGACGATGGTGGTACATGGTGGTGGAGCCTGCAGCCAGACCCTCTTGGGTTTAGGAGCTCCTTTTAAAATAACACTGTCCTTCACAAGCCCCTGCTCCTAAAGGCACAAACCCAGTGCAGTCTGTGGCACCAAATGCTTTCTTCTTCTCCGTCGCGCCTTTGAAACATCTATTTTTCTCTGGGATGTAACGCGGCCAGTTGGAAGTCCTAATTGGCAGTCAGTGTAGCCGGTGTGTCCTTTGAGCTGGGCGGGGCGCTATATGGGAGACGACACAGTTGGAAGGGATCTTTGAAGTACCCATGAAAGTAGTGAACCCTCCGTCAGCGCAGTACCCGTGATGACCAGATTGAAAATGAATGGTGGAACAAAAGCATCACCAAACAGTAGAAATGATTCAGTCATGAGACAGAGTAGAAAATGGGTGACTTTGGCAGTGTTGGATTTTTGATAATTGTATTTTTAGTCAAGTTAAAGCTGCAGTACCTGATATTTTGACATTGTATTTGAGCACAAATAATTACTTAAATGAGGCCCTCTGTGGTTTCGGTTTTTGTTTTAGACCAATCACACGCTTCCACAGGACAGGAGCGATCTGATTGGTTGAAACATTGGTTATTCATCAAGAACTAGAATCTACGCTCAGTCGGTAGAGCATGAAATTCGTGAGTTCAATACTGGCTCACGACAGTTTCCCGAATGTCACTCCTCGCTCTTCTCCATGGTTTCTTGTCACATTAGTGTCCTGTCAAATAAAGCCAAATTAGGCACAAAAAAGAACTAGAATATATCAGGAATACTGTGAAGGAGCTGATGTTTTATTTCAAAATTCACAGATTATTCACAAATATTTACATTTTTTAGTTCAGACCACTGTTCGTTATTTTGATCTCTATTGCTTTGTGTGAGACCAAGATTGGGAAGGACAAACACTTTTTTTTACCTGCACAAAATCCCCACTGGGAATCAAAACCCAACCTTCTTGCTGAGACCATGTTACCACCACCAAGTATTATAATGGTACAACAACAAACGACCACTATGCAATAGATTGACAATATTCTTAAACAAAAACACTCAGACAGCTATGGATGGCTAAGTAAGTAAGTCCCTTAGGGTGAGAAGCTTGGTCACTCGGGAGGATCTCAGAGTAGAGCCACTGCTCCTTCACATCGAGAGGTGCCAGCTGAGGTGGCTGTAGCATCTGTTTCGGATGCCCCTGGATGCCTTCCTGGGGAGGTGTTCCACCAGGAGGAGACCCCGGAAGACCTAGGACATGCTGGAGGGATTATATCTCTCAGGAAGGCCTTGAATCCCCCCAGAACAGCTGGAGGAAATGTCTGGGGAGCAGGAAGTCTGGGCATCTCTGCTTAGACTGCTGTCTCCGTGACCCTGCCTCGGATAAGCGGAAGAAGATGGATGGATGGATAAACATCTCCAGTTGTTTGTCACGGTTAGGAGTTATTAATGCTAGTGATAACTGGACTGTAAATCAACACTAATTTGCCTTTATACAGACACTTGAACCTCACTGCATTGGGTAAAAGGATTTAACAAACATTATGTGCACCTCTTTTTTTCTGTTTTCTCAATTTATTCATCTGAGATATATTTATTTATTTATTATTTATTATTATGGTTAGGTAAAGGCAGATGATTTCTGAATCCATATTATTTAAAAAATAATCTGGGTCTGAAAGGTACACTCATTTTGCATCTAATGCTGACTAAAATCATAATGTGACATGATTTCTGTATAGGCCTATTTACAAAGCCTGCTGAATAATTCTTGCACTTTCTTTGGTCTGCAGTAAGACTCTATTTATTAGAACACTGGTTGAATAGCCAGTTCTACTTCTTTTCTGTATACTTAACAGCACTGAGGGGATGATACAGATTTAATAAAAAGCCTTTGAATACACATTTGAGTCTTTGTGAGGCTGGCTCAATAACAGCAGTATTTTATATTATTAGAAAAATACAAAATACTTGCTTACTCCCTTCCTTATGTAGGGTATATACGATCGATGTTACGTTAGCTTAATATTTAAATTAAAACAGATACGTAATAAATGGAGCACCATACAACATATATATATGTACACTGTAGTAAAACAGTGAGTCTATATTTTGTTAATTTTTCTG
>JAVQKC010089243.1:0-14800 GCA_036025475.1 Philypnodon macrostomus
CACACACACACACACACACACACACACACACACAAGTAACAACTGTTTAATTTTTAGGTTATTGTTCCACTGCCCTCCTGGGATCTGAACACCAAAGAGCCTCTGACCTCAGATCCTGAGAAATATGCAATTGAGACAGAGCTAATCTTTAAATACTCTCCATTTAAAAATGAACAGCAACTCATGGAGCAGTTCAATAAAATAGAAAGTAGCAGCGGTAAGCAAATGTATTGAATATATAATTTTTAAGTGAAGCTAAAGATGAAGGCTAAGCAATATGGTTTACTTTATTTGTGTTTTCTTTAAAGGCACTCTTGTGATTATCTACAACCTTAAGCTGATGGACAACAGAGAGCCAGAGCTAGACTTTGAGACAGATCATCAAGACATACTGATGGCAGAAACACTGGTTGAAGGAGTGTGAGTATTTAATCTTTTGGATCACAATTTTACCATATCAAGTATTCTCTCTTTGTCCCATTTTAATTATATTTTAGTAATGACCAATTGTTCTTCTGTTTTTTTTAAACAGAAAGCCAGAGCGGAGATCATTCAGAGCGTATGCTGCTGTTTTATATATTGACCCGCGCATGAGGATATTTATTCAAGGACATAAAGTCAGGACTAAGAGACTGTCCTGCTGTCTTTACAAACCAAGGTAATATTTTATCATAAACAAAAGTCATACAAAATAAGCTGAGGCATGACTGTATTTTTCTATAAATCAGACTTTATAAATATACATCCACTCGGTTTAAGACGCGTGCTGAGCAAGAAGTCAAGAAGGCAGATCACCTTGCTAAAATTGGTCAGTTGTGTAATGAAACTAAATGAGTAATGTTTGTCTCTGTGTAGATTGCACTCTTAATTTGAATTTTTGATTTTAGCGGAAGAAAAAGCCAGAGATGCAGAGAGCAAGCGCATTGCTCTGGAGGCCAAACACGGGGATGACTTGTCGAAAGAGTCCCGGGTATCCTACTTTGCGAATGTTGCTGAAAAATCTATCAATTAGTTACACATTTGATAATGGTGTGCCTCTCTTTTTTTAAGACAATTTTGAGGAAGGTACAGGATGCAGCCATGATGCTTCGACGAGATGCAGAGATGAAGAGAAGAATCCTAGAGGCCAAGCAGAAGTATGTGTAGCTTGTTTTTTAAATGTTTATTTATACGACAAGAAATGAGAAGCATTTCCGATCAATTAACTTTTATTTTATTTGTATTCTTTGTTTCCTTTAGGGCATTAAAGGAACCCAAGGAGCTGAACTTCATATTTGGCGTGAACATTGGGCAGCGAGACTTGGATGGCATGTTTATATACAACTGCTCCCGCCTCATCAAAATGTATGAAAAGACTGGGCCCCAGCTCGAGGGAGGCATGTAAGTACATTGCAAAGGGCAAACGTTGGTGTATGGAGAAAGTAAACAATATGATATGATTGCTGTCTGTTCTTAGGGCCTGTGGGGGTGTTGTTGGAGTGGTTGATGTTCCATATTTGGTTCTAGAGCCCACTCACAACAAACAGGACTTTGCAGATGCTAAAGAGTATCGTCACTTATTAAAGTCTATGGGAGAACACCTGGCGCAGTATTGGAAGGACTCTAACATCGGTGAGTTTACTCCTACTACAGTCCTTTTTTATGGTGAAACTGACATTGTCTACCGTATGTTCCACTGTTTCAATTCTTCTCAGTTTGTCTGGTCCTGCGACTTAGTCAGGAGCAACAAAATGTATATAATTTTTACTTCCGCCACACCATTTTAAAATGCAGACGATCAAACTTTCCACGAAGCACTCACTGTCGTCTCAGGAAGAGGGAGTTTTGGTTTCATGTGGAGAAATGCTTCAACTTTAGCGGCTTGTTTTACAGTTAAAATTCACACATATATTCACAAACTAGCATAGATTATAAAGAGAGATGGTAGTAATGATATACAGTTAATACAGGAAGAATAATGCACTGTTTAGGATCACGTGTTGGGAAACTAATACTTGGAAGGAGGATAAACCCTACGACTTATAGTCCAGAAAATACGGTATCTATCATCACAAAAATATACTTACTCTATACAAATGGCAGTTCTTTTGCATTATACAAGTTGTATTGTTCAGATGTTTGTACAAAATGCATTATTGCACTAAGTGATATAGGTGGCATCAGCATGTCAGGCAGCAAAGTTCAGCATGACGTCGTTAAGGTGAAGCCAAAAGGAGGCAAAAGCACTACAGGGCAAGAAGTCAGAACAGGTAGCTTCAGGGTTGTCTTGCCTAACACTTTGTAGATGTTAGAAATTAATTGTGTTGTACATGCATTATTATCACAGCACAGAAAGGCATAGTGAAGTTCTGGGATGAGTTTGGCTACCTGTCTGCCAGTTGGTCTGCACCTCCTTCTTTAGAGACAAGATACAAGAGGCGTCGTGCAATGGAGATACCAGTTACCATTCAGTGTGGTTAGTGAAAGATCGGCTTATCTTAGACTATTAATATAACAAAACCTACACTAACCTTTTTTTTGGTTTCTGATTTTTAGATAAATGTTTAAAGTGGAGAACCCTTCCTTTTGAGATGGATGCAGTAGACAAGCGGTACCCAGACAGTTGGGTGTGTCTCATGAACCCCGACAGCGCTCAAGACAGGTTGGACACTTGTCAGAGGAGCTTTTTGAAACAAATACAAGCTTCTTTTTTTCTAGTATGATTGGAAAAAGCGCCATCTCAGTGTCACAGATTTGTTGCTCAAATGTGTCTTTTCAGATGTGATGCTGCTGAACAAAAGCAGAATTTGCCCAGTGGTGTTTTAAAGAAAGACAAACAAACTACTGAGGACAAACAGAAAGAACTGTCAGAAAAAATCAAACAGCAGCAGGAGAAACTAGAGGCCTTGCAGGTATCATATTTGGTTTATGTTTTGTGTTACATTTATACGGTTTATAAGAAATTGTGAGTTATATGTGTATTAACGTGTCCTCTCAGAAAACCAACACTATCAAATCTGCAGCTGATATAAGGAAACTGCCACTGGAGGTCAGCATGAAGCCAACAGAAAATACTTCTCAGGTATATGTTAGATAGATAGATGTAACATTAGACACTTTAAATAACCACTGAATCTTTACTTACTGAAATGTTTTTGATAAACTAGGGAACTAGGTCATCTGAGCGGTCTATAACTCGCCCCCGATCTCCTCCTCTGCCTGCTCATCTTAAAAATGCTCCAAGTGTTCCCCCAACACGTACCCCTTCTCAGCGGCCCACTCGGAGTCCTGCACCTCCCCCTCCTCCAGCTAAGGCTGAGCAACCCAAGTCCAGATTTGCTGCAAAACCTGCTACATCCACAGCAAAGCCTGCACTCAAAGCTCCTGCCAAAACACAGCCACCAACTCGGACCTCAAAAGTAAGCTTAAGTTTGAAAAGATAAGTGAGAACTGTTATGTCTGTAATGCAGTGTATAATATTAGCAATCATTTCCTTATACAGGCACCTGCCAAAGCTTCACCAGGAGCAGCTTCCGGGCAACGCAAGCGGATCATAGTGGAGGATAGTGAAGAGGAAGAGGAGGAGGAGGAGGAAGAACAAGAACAGGAAGAGGAGGATGATAGTGATGAGAGTGAAGAAGAACCACAAACAAAAAAATCGAAGATGGCGACTGCCCCTGGTAACCGTGGCAAAGTAGTCGAAAAAAGTCCAGCTCTTAAGCGTGGAAAATTGGACGAGGTATGGTTTCTAAAGTTATGTCTTTAAGCTCGTATCATGTTAAAGCTGATCTGCACATGTCTGCAGCAACATGCAGTGAATTTGCTTTTCTGTTTTCTGTGTCATTGTTTTCTCGCCAACCATTATCAAACCAACTACGTACACTCAAGTTATGAGTGACTGACTAGATTAGTGAACTTGTGAGAACCAGTGTACTTTTGCTGTTGACCCTGCAGGTTAACAAACACACCCCTCCTGTGAAGAAAGGAGTTACTACTCCTACAAGGCAGACCCCAACTTCTGCAGCATCTGCCTCTAAATCTGTTTCCACACCTGAGCATGGTGCTAGAGCTAAGGTAGCTTTACATGTTGCCCTCTGCCGTTTTACAACTTAAGCTAGCTAGGCTGCTTCTGCTTTCATAATGTCTGTTAACAACTGAATCATCAGTGTTGCGTTATACACTCTGTCTGCAATATTAACACATTTTCTCCATTACTGTTCTTTTCATGTATAACTGCCCAAACAGCATGCATTCGTCTTTAGTGGTGATGGGACTGGTTTTGATTTAGTGTTAGCCATGCATGTAATGAGACTTTAACATGTGCATCTATGGCACAGGTATATTTCATTGTAGTGCTACTTTTTATGATTTTGTAGGCCCTACAAAATACCCAAGACGAGCCAGAGGACACTAAAAATGCTCAAAAAGGTGGGTAAATAATCTATAAAATGCATTCAGGCTGTATTCTTCAGTGTTTATCAAACACCATGCTTATTTATTTACAGACAAAGGTCTTCTAGTGGAAGTGCGTGTCAATAAAGAGTGGTACACCGGCAAAGTTATTGCTGTTGAAGCAAATAAACAGACTGTTCGCTGGAAGGTCAAGTTTGACTATGTACCTACAGCCACACCAAAGGACAGATGGTAAGACTCAAGCGGCGATGAACGGCCCTTGCTTTCCGCGACCCTGTACTTTACATTCGAGAGCGACCCCCATTGACTTAATTCATTCTCAGCCATGATAATATGCCGGTTTCCTACCACATAGCTATATGGCCGGTTAGTGCTTGATTGTGTGTGTTAATGTACATGAGTGCTTCACACGCTGTTTAATTGGGCTTCACTTTGCAATTACAATAGGCAAGAATAGCACATTGTTTTACCGTTAAAATGTTGATTTTTGTTTGTAAAGGGTGTTTAAGGCCAGTGATGATGTCCGTTTGATGAGGCCCCCATCTCCAAACTCTCAGACACCTGACACTCAGCAGGAGACAGAGAAGGGTCCAGCCCCGATGGAGCCAGACACCACTCAACCAGGGACTAGTCGAGAGGTCACGGGCAGCCTAGTCAACATGCTCAGGTCTGCTCTTTTTATTGGACTCAAAACCCCACTGCCATATGCAAGTCTCAATGTATGCTATATCTTTATCCACCTTGTCTTTTCAGAACAATGCTCCATTACTTTTTTCCTCCCGTTTTTCGTATTCCCAAAGATGAAGTTAACAGCATGACCGCTGAGGATCTGGTGACCTTTCCTCTGGTGAGATAGTCATAATTGTATCAACTTTTGCAGACTTCGACAGTCTTTCACCTGAAATTTTTTTTTTTTTTTTTAGAAAGAGTATTTCCAGCAGTATGAATCCGGTCTGCAGTCACTCTGTAATTCTTATCAGAGCAGAGCAGATGCCAAGGCCAAAGCTGTTGAAGAGAAATGCAACAATCTTGAAAACAAACTCAAAGAGGGAGATGAAAAGCTACAGAAATTAAGAACAAATATTGTAGCACTTCTTCAAAAAGTACAAGAGGTAAGGCTTCTCTCTAAGTTGGTATTAATATGATTAAAAATACTATCTACTACTAAAGTTATACTATCCTTTTTATTTATTTTCTTCAAAATTGTGCATAGCTCAATTGCTCTGCATGTCTGCAATACCAAGACTTCAAGTCTACAAAGCAAAACATAGCTAGAAGAGATGATTAAAAAATGTCAGCATAATGTTAGTGTAGAAGAGAGACAAAGCTACTCCATATTTATGGTGATATTTACAGTGATTCTTGTTTGTTTGCCATCGATGCATGTTAAAAATAATATAAAATGTTGTCTTGCAGGACATAGATATTAACACAGACGATGAGCTTGATGCCTATATTGAGGATCTTCTTACCAAGGGTGATTAAAGAACAAGAAGTATGGAAATGGGAAGGCACTCATGAACGGGCTCTGTCCCTACACTGTGCCTCTCCAATGACCTTCTTTGTTGATGCCTGAATTATTAACACTTGTCAGCACCATTGTATTAGAATCTAGGCAGATTGTTTTAATCTTACTCTGTAGCTCTTGTGCCTGTTGTTTTCTTCAGTCTTTTAATGCTTATATTTTTTTTAATATATGTGTATTACACTGTAATTTGTTGTACTGTTGTGATATTTCTTTATATCCATTTAGTGCTCTGACAAATTGAGTGTTTCTTAGTTTCAGTCCAACCTAAGAATTGGACATGCCATGTAACTTGTAACAGGGACGGGACTGGTATGTGCTCTGCTTGGCACAGCCTGTATTTAAATCTTTTATTTTTGTACACTAAAACACATCAGTGTTGCCCTTGACCTTGTTCCATCCTGGAAGCCCAGGGAAGGCTTTTACAGGTGGGTGTAGCATCACACCCACACAATTATATACTGGGTTTTATCAGTATGAATATTCCTTTAAACGTATATTGTGTTTAAGCTTTGACCTACAGTATGTTCATTAAGTGGAAAAACTGTTTTTGCAGATGGCGTGTTTGGTTCATGTCATATTTTTAATATGTAATGCAATTGTTTTGATAATTGTTGCATGCTTTCTGCCTTAGTTCTGAACAAAACCAGATTATTCTGTATTTTTGAAGAAAAAAAAACAAATTTACTTGTAACAATAAAATAATTTCAGCAACGACAGAGAAGGGTGTAAGCATGGATGTAAGAGGAGAAACATACAAGAATATATCTTTGGGTGTGAGCAAAAATTTTGACGGATCTTTTATTTTGAAGGAGCACGCCAGGCCGGATGTAAACAGTGCCACTAAAACAAGGTGGGCACAAGCTTTCTTCTAAATTTTACGATTTTAATTATAGATTGCATTAAATATACCTTGTCGTTGAGAAGTAATTGTAATATTTTTACTTCCAAGTCTAAAACGCAGCTTGTATTCGTAGTAATTGCCTGATATCTATAGTAAAAGCTAGCTAAAATTCGCGCAGTTTGCATTGGGGTCAATTCAGGTTAGCGACGAGTATATACGTTACCCTAGTATACACACGAGTCATTTTTCTGACCTTTAAAAAGTGTGGCTAAAAGTAAGGCGTTTGTCACGTAATTTCGGTCAGATGACCTTTGACCCACTTTTATGGTGTTGAAGAATATCCCAGAATCATTACAGTCTACTATGTCTGTGAAAGTTGTTTGACTCGTTATTTTCATGTCTTTACAGATACTGAGCCATGTTGTCTTGCACAGCCCTAAAAAATCGTGTGGTGGGGTGTTCCTTAAGCCTTAAGGTGCTATATAGTTCACCTCAGTCACTCAGTCATATCAGATCAGCCAGTGTAGCTAAATCATTCACTAGATCAGACAGAGAGCCAGCGGTGGGGGACAGTCTACCATTCTCCAAAGCAAAAATTGGAGATTTCTTTCAAGAGAAACCAGTGCTAAAAAACCCATTTCTTGAAGATGCTCTTCTCAGAGGTTATCTGAGGAGGTACCTACCACAAGAGGTGAGTTGCATCATTCGATAATAATTGTTAGACGTTCGAGATAATAAACAAATATTTGCATTTACAGCCTGTTATTTCTGATCTGTGTGCATTTGGAGAGCGTGTGGCACATGAAGTGGATGCATGGGGAAGAGAGTGTGAAGTTTCTCCTCCACATCTGGTCCAGTTTGACTCCTGGGGACGCAGAGTGGACCACATTCACACCAGTGCAGCTTGGAAACGAATGAAAGAACTCTCAGCACAAGAGGGACTGGTTTCCATCGGCTATGAGAGACCGTACAGGGAGTGGAGGTTAGACGAAGCTTGTATCTAGTATACAGTTGTTCTGAATTCAACACTGATTTTTTTGTGTCCGTTTTAGTCGTGTTTATCAAATGAGCAAGTTGTACATCTTCTCTCCTTCATCCGGACTCTACACTTGTCCTCTGGCCATGACTGATGGAGCTGCTAAGGTCATTGAGGTGTGTTGTTTCAAGCGACTGATATTATATTATATTGTTATTATTATATGTTATATGAAAAGTACTTACATTAATAAACAATAAATAGGAGTAATAAATGATCCTTTCCTCAATTTGTATCGGCTTTATCTTTTACCACCAGTCCTTAGGTATTTCTTGGCAAGTAGAGGGAGCCTTTAATCGATTGACCACTCGTCAGCCTGAATATTTCTGGACATCTGGACAGTGGATGACTGAGAGACAGGGTGGCTCTGATGTGGGTCAGTGTTTTTTTTGTTTTAATTTTTAGTCTTTGAGTCAGTTTTAACCTTTTTCAAACGTGACTACTTTCACTTCTATAGCAAACGGAACAGAAACTGTGGCTGTTCCTCAAAGTGATGGTTCATACAAGCTCTATGGCCACAAGTGGTTCACTTCTGCTACCGATGCAGACATGACTCTCACACTGGCCAGAGTGCAAGACATGACAGGTGCAACGATACCGGTACTGCACACTTTTCCCATCAATTCAAACAATAAAACAAACAAACAATTTACTTTATAATTATATTATTACCCACCTGCAGGGTAGTCGAGGGCTGTCTCTGTTTTATGCAGAGGTCAGTAGAGATGAGAGTGGTCAGCTCAATGGCATAGAGGTGCAGAAACTAAAGGACAAACTTGGCACCAGACAGATGCCTACTGCTGAGCTACTGCTTGATGGTCTGCCTGCTCACAGGGTTAGTAACAATTTGTACCAACCATGTTAGTTTGAAATATACAATACCAAACCTTAAAATCATTAGTGTGTGTGAGATAGGCTGCAAAACGATATTATTATTTTTAATATAGGGACATCTAATATTTACTACAAAAAATATGTCTTTACACTACCTGTGTGTTTTTAATGTTGTCTAACAGATATCTACAGAAGGAAAGGGTGTGGCATCAATCGCAAATATGCTGACGATCACCAGGATCCATAACAGTGTCTCTGCAGCAGCAGCAATGAGAAGGCAAGATATCTCATACTGTAGAATGTCTTGCCTTGTGCGTTTTTAATCTAAAATACTAAAGACATATACAGTACATATTACATTATACCATTATAATGTGAAAAAGATGGGGTAGTAAAGGGTGCTCTTGGGAAAAAGGGGATTGAGCACTACAACAAACAAAAATCAAAACCCAGGCACTCCCCAGAAGGTAATGCACACAAGAAGGTAACGCGCACAAGGAGGTAACGTGCACAAGGAGGTAACGCGCACAAGGAGGTAACGCGCACAAGAAGGTAACGCACACAAGGAGGTAACGCACACAAGGAGGTAACGCACACAAGCAGGTAACGCACACAAGCAGGTAACGCGCACAAAGAGGTAACGCGCACAAGAAGGTAACGCGCACAAGGAGGTAACGCGCACAAGGAGGTAACGCGCACAAGGAGGTAACGCGCACAAGGAGGTAACGCGCACGAGGTATATTTAAAAGGCCTTTATGTCAATGGCCACTTCATCTAAAAAGCCAACATGTTTCGACCTGCACTAGACCTTCACTAGATCTGTAATCCTGATTCGAATGTCTGAGGCAGTCTTGGAGGCGTCTTTTGGTATGTCAAACATGGAAAAACGCTCCGGGCAAGTCATGTGATAAATAACAAAAGTGGTGTTACAGATAATAAAATGTTTGTTGTTGTATAGATCAATAAAATAACAAAATTGCTGCAGTTAGGACAGTTCATACATTTAAAAGTGTCACTATGCTTTGCTAGCCAGTGTTTTTTTTTGTCTGCTGGAAGGATGGTCACCATTATTTATTATGATAATCCCAGGGTGGTTCAATTAGCTCGAGACTATGCCACTCGCCGCATCGCCTTTGGGAAGCTGCTCAAAGACCACCCACTACACATGCAGACTCTTGCCAGGATGGAGGTAACATGGAAAGTGACTAAACTATTCTCCAATGCTCAAGTGTCACCAAAATGATGTAACTAGACTTTACATTTTGTTTCAGGTTGAGACTCGTGGGGCCTTTCTCTTAGTGATGGATGTGTGTCGTCTCTTGGGCCGAGAAGAAACTGGCATCGCAACAGAACTGGACTCTCACCTCTTACACCTGTGGTTAAATTGTACACAGGAAAACAGGTCTTTATTTCCAGTAGATACGGCTTAAACCTGTCTTCCAGCTCCTATCTTTGTCACTTATTTGTGTTTTGTTTAAGGCTGTGGCTGTGGTGTCGGAGGGACTTGAAAGCTTTGGTGGACAAGGCTACATTGAAGATACTGGGTTGCCAGGCATTCTTCGAGATGCACAGGTGATATTCAATATATAACCAAACAACTGTATTTTTACATTTGAACTCATTTTGGCTGTAAATATTGTGTCTTAGGTGTTGAGCATTTGGGAAGGAACCACAAATGTCTTATCACTGGACATACTTCGATGTGTAGCACGAAGCTCAGGCATGGTTTTTCATGCATACTTTACCCATACCAAGGTAAAAAAAAATCCTGTCAAGAGTTCAAAATGAAAAGTAAGAAAAGATATGTGATATACATGTTATTTGTTGTTCTGAAAGTCACTGCTCACCGGTGCATCAAAGGTTCTCACATTGTTGCCCGCTGTAAACGCAGTAGAGTGTGCCCTCTCTAAACTGGAACTGTTGGTACAAGAAGTGAACAAAGATCCCAGCTGTCTGGAAATGGCAGCAAGAGACCTGGCATATTCTCTAGCTCGCATTTACACAGGTTTGTAATACTTCTCCACACATTATGTTAAATATTGTACATCTATATCAGGGGTGGGCAAACTTTTTGACTCAAAGGCCACATGGGGTTTATAAATGTGCCAAGTGGGCCGGCTGATATTGTATTCTTTGTAAACTGCCACCATTTCTGACAAATGAGACATACAGCCTTCGATCTGACCTCAGCGAAAACATATGTAGATGTGGAGTTAACTGGTTACTGCAGGTTATAACAACGTGACTGATAAATTGGCAATATTTTATCATTTCATAAATGTGAGCAAATGCTTGGCGGGCCAGATTAAAAAGCTCAATAGGCAGTTGGCCCACTCCTGATCTATATACATTTTTACTGTGTGATTTATTTTAATAGGTGCTCTTCTCATTGACCATGCATCTTGGAAAGGAGCATCTCCAGCAGACACCTATGCTGCTCTGAGGTAAAAGGCAGTATTTTTTTGTAATTCAATAATTGAAATATTAAATTATCTTTATGACTTTTTCTTTGCATGTTTGTATTGTGTTCAGATGGTGTGAAAAGGATTTGTGTCCCGTGGCAACTAACCAAGAAAAAGATTGGTACAAGTCCAGCACTCCTCATCATAATGCAGCACTTGTGTACGACCAGCAGACACATAGCTAAACACTCAACAAAATTACTGTAGTTTCAACAGTTCACCAATATGCCTTTTGTAGTCAGTCGTTACTGAATGAGCCATGTTATTTGTGTGCCAATATTTAATGTATAATTTGTGGGCATGTAATAAATATGTAAATTTATAACAAAAACCGTGATAGAAAAGTCATATAAATCCCTATGATTAATTTTCTAATGCATTATATTGTATCCATTTTGTTAATAACTTGTTGCACTCAAGGTTTCGCTGTATATTTAAGTGATTAATAAACATGGAGTGCGGGACATCCTGATTTACAGAGTAGTCCGTGAACGCGGCGCAGCTGGGCGGAGTTTGACGTTGAAGGTGTACGGAGCTGTGGACATGAGCTAAATGTAGAAATACTGGACTGTACTGACAGGTTTACTCGACCTGTTTTGCAATTCTTGACTTCTATGCATGTTTTTTTCCGGATAAACTGCGTCAAATGAAGGAAGCGCTACATCAAGTTTAGCGTCAGAATGATAGCAGCACCTGGATTTGGGCATTTTTCGTCAAATGATCCTACTTTCAGTGAGCTCCCATGTTTTCAGGAAGATATATATTGTCGATTTAACCAAGACGGCCCCAAACTGGACTGACCACGATGGCGCAAAACACAGATTACGAGGTTTGGTAAAACGCAAGACACAAACTGTTGTTATTTACCATTTCTCGTACACAGCGTCCCATTGTGCAACCGCTTGTAGCCTACACTGATCTCGCGTTCGCTGTAAATATACATAAATCTCGCAACACCTGTAAAACGTGCACTTAATATAACTTAATTCAATTCATGCTTTATAGGCGTCACTTCATACAATGGGATTACTGGGGGGTACTCTCTGTTGCTAACATCTGTCTTTGTGGCTTTATGTTTACAGTGTGATAAGGTGATGACATTGAACATTACAGATCGCTGCTCTTTTGTGAAGAACACATCGGATTGTAATGCGGAGGACAGCTTCATAAACTACATAAATTTAGCCTTCTGCCTTCTGCCCGCCAACCTCACACCTCTCACCATCACCCTCTGTGTAAGCCCCAGTGTGTGTAAATCTGGACTATACAGTGAAATCATGGGATGAGAAACTCATTTACTGTACACTGTACTGTGAAAAAGAGTCTGAACTTCCCACTTTACTAAATGAAATATGTGTGATGTAATCTCTTCATGGGGACATCCATGTTATGTGTACATATACAAAGATTAGTTACTTTTGTGTTCTGACTTCATACAGGTCATATGGCTGGTATTTCTATTCATCATTCTTGGACTCAGTGCATCTAAATTGTAAGTTGCATTATTTATTGTTTAGTCATTTCTCTATTCTCTTTAGTTACAGCAGAGTTTCACTTTCATGGCCCTCTGTCTTTAATAGTCACATGAAAACAGTCATGTGACCGTGCAGTAGTTGATCTGAGTTGGACTTCTGCTTTTCATTTACTGTTCACCTTTTTACCTGTATAATATACTTTTGAGGCTATTGAACATATTTTTGTTTTTTTGTCTTTGTCAACAGTTTCTGTCCCAATCTGTCTGCCATCTCTACCAGTCTGCGCCTCACTCACAATGTGGCTGTATCCTTTCCGGTCTTGTTTAGTCCCAGTTTAGCGTCTGTCTTAGTTTATAACTTGTTTATCCCCTATTTAGTCCTGGTTTAACCTCGGCTTTTGACTTACCTTTGGGGGATTTAGGTGCTACATCCATCCTAATCAACTTTACAATGCCCCTGGTATTGTGGTGTATTTTTCTCACTTCTCACTATTCATTTTTCAATAAGTCAAATCCTTAACGGTAATGTTATTAGGGTGTCACATTTTTGGCCCTTGGTAATGGAGCTCCTGACATCTTCAGTGCAATGGCAGCTATCTCCCATCCACACACGGCTGGATTGGCCGTGGGGGCATTATTTGGTATTTATTTATCTGGTGCAGTCTGTCATGGACGTCATGTTGACAGTTTTCATTCTTTTAACCCTTTATCTCTACTTCCTGTTTCTGATTGTAGGAGCTGGCATTTTTGTTACCACTGTAGTTGCTGGCAGTGTGGCGCTGGTGAAGCCTTTTGCTTTGGCATCTCGTCCCTTTCTGCGAGATGTGATCTTTTATATGGCAGCTGTATTTTGGACATTTGTCATTTTAGACAGAGGGACTATATCACTGGGGGAGACACTGGGTACATGCAATAATCTCATTTAATCATATTGTATGCACTGAAGCTTAACAATTCTACATTTTACATTGCTTCTTTTGATTTTCTTCTTTTAGGATACCTGAGCCTCTACGTCGCGTATGTACTGATCGTAATAATCAGTGCTATAATCTACAATCGTCAGAAGTATTCATTGAATTCAACTGTCCAGACTGTTCCACATGTGCCAGGTTTGAAACTGACAGCAGTCGCTTCAATGCTCTCCAAAAACAAAGACGTCTACTAACATTTTTCTGTTTCAGTTGAGTCTCAGTCATCTGAAACTTCTGATGACGACGACGACCTAATACCTTCATTGAATGCTAGGTCCATCCATCATGAATATGGTAACATTGTACTAATGATTTATGCTGTAGTACAGTGAACAATGTTTTTCTTATTTATGTTCATATATCAGAGACAGAATACCAACCACTTCTGCCATACTCTGAGTCAACCAGACACATCCTGCTTTGCTCGCTAAATCCAATAGACAGCAGAAAGTGGAGGAGAAAACCTCTGAGATGGAGAGCATTTAAAGTCCTGAAGGTACCGAATGAAATGAAATGGTACTATCTGCTTAAAGGAACAGACTGAAGCTTTTAATTCTAACGTTTTACTTTTCAGACACCTCTAGAGTTCTTGCTGCTGCTCTGTATCCCTGTGGTCGATCCTGATAAAGACGACAAGAACTGGAGGCGCCCCCTGAACTGCCTTCACCTCATCACTGCTCCACTCATGTGTGTTCTCATTTTCCAGTCTGGTGCTTGTAAGTGTTCTCCCATCACTGTAGACATAATAAATCACAATATTCCTTTAGAACAAACCCTTTTCTGACATTTTTAGACGGAGCATATATGATTCAAGGGCAGTTTCCTCTTTGGCTGCTGACTTTTCTACTGGGCCTTTTCCTGTCCGCAATTGTTTTTTGCACTACCACCAATGATCAACCTCCCAAATACCATACAGTAAGTGATCATGCTATTATTTTTCATGCTATTAAATTGCCTTCAGTGAATTAATATGAGCGTGAATGGACGTCTGCCTGTACATGTCTCTGTGTCAGCCCTGTGACTGTGTTTAGGGTGCACACCCATAGTTAACTGTTTTTTGTCTCCAGCTTTTTGCTCTTCTAGGTTTTCTGGCCAGTGCAGTGTTGATAAGTGCAGCTGCGTCTGAAGTGGTCAGTCTTCTGCACATGCTCGGTGTGGTCTTGAGTCTCAGTAACACTGTCCTGGGACTGACTCTGTTGGCCTGGGGTAACAGCATAGGAGGTAAATATATGCCATATATATATATATATATATATATATAT